>JAJONR010000557.1:0-211581 GCA_029582245.1 Solanum etuberosum
TAAACTTAGTTATATATAAACTTCTAATCCAAGAATTAGTTATATTCAAATTCTAAGTTCAAGTTCTAAATTCAAGTTCATATAATCTCTAAAATTAAGTTCAACTACTTCAAGTTCTAATTAAATTCATCATATATCCAATTTCTAAAATTAGTCGTTATACATAAATTTCTAATTCAAGAATTAATTAGTTATATTCAAATTTCAAGTTCAAGTTCTAAATCTAACTTCAATTCATCTAATTTCAATTCATCTAACTTCAAATTAACACTTCACTAACTAACAATCAATCAAATTAAGAAAAATCTCAATTCACAAGTACTAAAATAAAAAAAACCCTAAATATTCATTCACTAACTAACTAACAATCAATCTAACTAGTACTAAAATAAATAAAAATCCTAAATTATTCACTAACTAACAATTAATCATTCAAACAAACAATAAATTAATTAACAAAATCAAATCTAACTCAAATTGAAAAAAATTAAAAATAATTTCATGAAACCCTAACCTTAAATTAAAGGAGAAGGAGGGAATGGAGAGACAATGGAGTGGGGTCGGTAGCGGCGAAGTGGGGTTCTCCATCGGCAGCGGCAGCGTCGGCGTCTGATCTTAGAGAGAAGGAAAAAAAGAGAGAAGGAAGAGAGATAGAAAAATGGAGAATTTTCGCGTCTGGTCTTCAGATGTTTTAAGAAAAACGACGGACAATGTCTCTTTGTCCGTCGCTTTTAAAAAAATATTTGACCAAAATTTTGACCAAAAAGCGACGGACTAAGAGACACTGTCTGTCGCTTTTGTTAAGTATTTGACCAGTATTTTGACCAAAGAGCAACGGACTAAGAGATGACGTCTGTCGCTTTCTTATAAAATAATTAATCAATTTAAATTAATAAAAAGCGACGGACGACGTGGTTTTTTTAAATTTATAAATAATTATTTTTCATAAAAAGCGGCGGACAGCGTCTCTTCCTATATTAAATAATTACCTATTAATTATATATATATTTGGCGCAAAAATTCACAAAAAAAGTGACGGACTAAGAGATGCTGTCCGTTGCTTTTCTGTCCGTCGTTTTTTGACAGATTTTTAGTAGTGAGTAAAACAGAGTTTGAGTAGAGTGTAAATAGATTTTCTTTAGTAAAGTTTAAGGGAACTGAGTAGTCCCAAATGTATCATTTTGTTACATTGAGAAAAGAGAAACTTTTATTTCTAAATGAGTTTATGAGTTCAGATATATTTCAGAGCCGTTACCTCTTTTAAAAGGATTGTTTGAGCAATCATCTCAAACCAGATAAATAGTATGTTTTATACATTTGAGCATGAGTATATATATTATTGGGAGTAGTATTGAGCACCGATATGGAGATGAGTTCAGAAAACTCCAAATCCTCATAAACCATGTCTTTCCAATATGGGTTCATGATCATACTTTTTAGATGAATCCTTATTACTTAGTGGTTCTACTTAGTTGAGAGGTTCTATACCCCGACACGATATATTACAACTCTGGCGACGTGGGCAAGAAGTTATATCGTCACGTAGCTCATAGTGATGGTTGTCGGTTAGAGAATCTCCCAATAGAGTTAAAGTATATTTTAGTATATCACTTATTATGTTGAGTTCAGAGATGAGTAAGTATTTTGTAAAGTTTTAAATGATTTGACTCCTTTATTTCTTTACATCCAGCTTTAGTATATTTTATCTATTGCAGTCCTTTCAGTTCAGTTATTTGTTATTCAACTATCTTACATACTCATACATTTAATGCACTAATTGTCATTCGACCTGCATCTTTTTATGATATATATGCAGATGTTCGGGATTATCAACAGGCGCTTCGTTGAGATTACTCTACACTTCAACTAGCTTTTGGTGAGCCTCCGACGTTTCGGAGGACTTCACATTTACTTTCTAGTTAGTAGTTTTGAGATGTCGTGGGTCTTGTCCCGACATCCTTCTTTAATAGTAGAGGCTTTATAGATAGACAGAGTCGAGGTGTCTCTCGGTATTTACTTTCTTTTGAGGTTGTTTTATAAACTATAAGTATTTGAGTTTAATGGATTTAATTCTATTTTGGGCCTATCATTGCTTGATTAAGTCTTGCGCTAAATAGTCAGCCAAACTAAGAGTTCGCTTAGGAATCAAAATGGTTCTCGAGTGCCGATCACATCCAGGGTGTAGGCTCAGGGTGTGACAGGTGAGCTCTAATTGGAGCTCTAACTCTTTCAACTTTTATATTTTATTATATGATACAACGCATATATTTGTATATTATATTTTTTAATGGAAAAAGACTAACCAATTATGTGATTGTGGTTTGTTATATTTTTAGATAGAAATAGTGTATGATAACTAGGGGAATTTTTTTATAATAAATTAACGATGCCAATGATTAGTATAATAATGAGCTAAGGAGGGATAGAAAAGATGAATTCCTAATTGGAAAAGTTCTGCATATAATTTTATTTTCGTTTCTTTTTGTTTTTAGTTGAATTTTACTTATTCTGTGTTAAAATTTTTCATATGATATCATATTACAATTTAAGTTTTGTTGTATTGGGATTGGTAATTAAATGCTAGGTGTATTGTATTATATGAATACCATTAAAATTATGATATCAGAGGATTGAGACTTAACCCTAGACTTGAAAATTTAGGAACATATGAGATTTGACAAATTCATTGGCATCAAGTTTAGTAAATCTATTATAGATTTGGGTGAGTTTTTAGGCCTAGGCTAGACATATAATAATATAGGTGTCTATAGACTCGTTTACTTATGATTTATGCATACCTGATAGATTAGAAACATTATGAGATATTAAGGAAAGGAAAAGCAACGTAAAATTAGTTTTTTTGACTTCGGTTCTTCGATTGAGGTAGGTTATCGTTTGTTACATGTGATAGAGAGACTCTTAATGATGATTGATAGTGATTGAGTAATATTGTGAAATTTTCTATATACTTAATTGTTGTGGTTTGGAGGATTTACATGTTGTTGCGATTGGTCTGTAATTCCAAGACCGCAGAATCCATAATCTCGAACTTGCTCTATCAAAGTGATGCCTTGAATAAATAAGGCTTGATGAAATATTGTTAATGAAGTGGAAAGTGATGATAAAGAATGATAAATTAAATATATTATTGGATCAGGTGCCACGAGCCGACACAATTTATTTTGATCAGGTGCCACGAGCCGACACGATATTATTGGATCGGGTGGCACGTTCCGGAACGACAACAATAAAGGAAAACATATTTAAATAACTTAATATACTCAATATCAAAGAACCAATTTCACAAAAGAGCGTGGTGTGGAGGCCTGAGTCCTCATGTGTGTTCTAGATATTGTTGACCAATTACGTACTTGTTTCATTACTGTTGTCACTTGTTCATGGTATTTGTTGTTTGCCACCTGCTAAGTGCTATAGTTAATTTCATGTTATTACTTTATGTGTATTAGTTTCTATTTTGATTCGGTCAATGATATCTACTTAGTATATTTTGCCCTATACTGACCCATACTAGTATTGTTCTTCATTTTTCTTTTGTGGACTGCAGCGAGTGTACCAGCGGCTTCGACTCACCCTCACCTCTAGCCAATCTCCAGCACATCAGGTTTCAGGGTAAGCTATTCATTCTAGCTCATGTTGGATTCTCTCGGTCATGGCATAATGTCCTTAGTTTTCAGATACAAACTATTTTACTTATTTATTCCGGTGTCTTTGATACTCCTAGACTTTGGAAAATGATATGTAATAGACTCTAGATGATTTTTTATTTCTTACTGTAATAAGGTTTGAGTTTCCGTATTATTTTCATAGTGCAGAAGTTGAACAACTTACATAAGTTTAGGTTTGCATTTGTTGGTTCGCTCACCTTGAAAGTTAACTGTGAGTGCCACTCATGACTCGTTTTGAATCGTGACATTAACAAAAGTAATAAGACACCTGATTTGGGGATGGCAATTATAAAGATTCTATGATTAAAAATTTGGTCAAAATCAATATTTTTAAAAATGTTTTCAGGATGAGTCTTTTCGCCCCTGCGTATCAAAAACGCTTCAGGGCGCAAATTGAAGGGATAGATCCATAGGGCGTAAGTGTTAGATATGAAGCGTCAGCCCCGAACGTAAAATATATAATCAATAATTGTAATGATCTGTTCCAATCGTTATGAGTAGGTAAATGGTGAATGAATTAAGCTAGAAAACTTTTCGGATACTGATTTAATTTTTTTTGACAAGGCCAACCTTAAATAGAATTTGGGCTAGGTGAGGTCTAGGGTCATTCAAAAATAAGAGAGCTGTAATTTTAAGGCATGACAGATATATTTTTGTATCCAAGACATTAAGGAGTCCGTAAGGCTTTACGAAATCAAATTCGAGCAAGTAGAATTTTCAGAATTGATCTTGACGTGAAAGGAATATGTCGGGGCGTCAATAGAATAGGTTGTGCTGCCGAGAAGTGATTTTTCTCATATTTTTGAGTTGTAGTATTTTCCCCTCTCCCGCTATAGCGATATGCAGACCGTTATAACATGGTAAGTTCTGCTATAGCAGGCAAAACGAAATTTTATGCAGAAACAGTTTCAAACTCTCATATTTTCTGCATTTTTGTTCTTAGAGTTAGGGACGATTTTGGGTTGTTCGCACTCGATTTTTCATGGAACTTGTAGGTAAAAGTAAGATTATTATTTTCCAATCTTGTAATTTAATTCTTAAGTCTTGAAATCTAAGTTATTACTCTTGAGTGAGAGTTTCAACATGATTTAATGATGGAAAAAATCATGGGTTGAATAGAATGATCATGAATAGGCTTGGGGTTATGATTTTTTTTATTAGGTCATTGTTTGATTGAATGTTATATTGTATTATTATTTTAGACCAAAACTAAGCTAAACCTTCAGTAATGGTTCAAGGTTCGCAATAATACTTCTACAAGAGTTGCTTGACGCCCGAATAGGCTAGATATTATTAACTTAGTATTTTAGACATGTTTTCAATTGCATGATATTTTATAGATTGACGAGAGGTTTCATGCTTAGTTCTTTGGGCATGGATTCTGGATGGTTAAAGGTTGTTGTTTATTGTTGTTAAGGCAAAAAAATATAACGACTAAAGGGATGGTTCTCTAGTTATTGATTTTTAACCTTGAGTTTCCTTGTTGGGGTGATTTGATTTTAATTATAAAGTTAAGTGTTATGAAATTGCTATGTTATAGTTATTTTTTAGAGTTGTGATAATCAAGGGGATAAAATATGTGCTCATAAAAAGGGTCCAGTGCTGGGTTATTGGTGTATATATATGTGTGTATATATGTATGTGTGTGTTCATGTTGTCTGTTCTATATGAAATGCTTATCTAATGCATGTTTATGAAATATATAGTGAATGTGAAATGACTTCATTGGATAATCTCATGCAATGAATCTGTTTAATTTACTTGTGGTTTCACGTGTGGTCATTGTGATTATAATTGTGCATATATTCTGACTGCTGGTTGGCTTGGGTACCACGTCTGATACAAGATATTCCTATGGTTGCATCGGATGTCATGCCTGGTATATACTAATGTTTGACACAGTTACCACGCCTGATACGAAAATATCCATTTATGATTGACTCAGGTATCACACTGGTACACTAACTATGAATAGCTCAGGTACTACACTGGTACACTAACAGATTTGGTATGAATTTGATGAGAGGACCAAGTATGTGTTTATGGTTCCATGAGAGGACCAACTATATGTATTTCTGATCATGTGGGACATGTTTCATGCATTGGTTGATTTCAAGTATTGATTGATTTCATGATATTTGATTGGAAGTCTATATTCATGATTATTTTTATATGTGATTGACATGTGTTTATAGTATTACGGGTTGTGCATAGGAATTCAAGATGAGGACTAAGAGTCCGGGCTATGTTATACTTATGATTATAATTGTATGTTAGCTATTTGACTAAGTTGTAGTTACTAGGTCAGGATGATAACTCGAGGTATGCTGCATAGTTTAAATGCGGGAACTGGTTAGAATGATCCTGTGTTTTATACATATCTATTAAAGGGTAATTGAGTTAGGGTGGTTTACTAAGAGTGTTGCATATGGTTTACTGAAACGGGTCTAAGGGACAAGTTGTTGGCATGAATGCTTGAGGAAGAATAGTAGGTTGGTTAACAGAGTTAGTAATGGTCTTATATATGGAAAATATCTAACGGTCTTATATATGGAAAATATCTATGTGAAAGAAGGATTAGGTTATGATATGACATTAGGATAACATCACATATAGGCTTGGGAAGCCTTAGGATGACATCACAGGTAGGCTTGAGAAGCCTTAGGGTGACATGAAAGGTAGGCTTAGGAAGACTTAGAAAGGCAAGAGAGTCGAATGTTTAAATATTAGAGTTGACAGCGGGATGAGGTAGGATGTTGGGTTCAAAGTGTACTAGTTTATGGACATTATACAACGGATGGTAAAAATAGGTGGATGGAGACTTGGGATGGTGTAATTTTCATATTGCATGTTCTGTTCTGAATGTTTACTTCATATTATGTGGTAGGTTTGGGTCAACTGATAATACCTACTAATACGTGTTGTTTGTACTGACACTACTCTTGCTATGTCAGTTGGCATAGTCTGGTTGCAAGGTCAATGATGTTTCATAGTGAAGACGATGATGATCTCCGACAACTTTCATTTTTATTTTCTTATGGTGGGAGTTGTGTCTCATTTTTGTGTATAAACTATATTCTATTAGTAGCTCTTGTACATGTTTAGACCAGTTCCTTGATGAATGTTTTTCAATCTATTGTAAAAAGGTTTTACTAAAGTTTTGATATTTTAAAAGTTATGATGTTAATGAGCTTTTGTAGTAATTCAGTTATTTTCCGCATGTTTCAATCGGTTTAGGTGGTAAGGACTCTCATATCTAGGTGTTAGAGTAGGTGGCCGCACGGCCCGATGAATTGGACCGTGACAATAATCAATGCAAATATTAATTGAGGGTGGGAGATATTAGTAAATGGAAAGATGGATGATGATTTCCTTTTAAAGATTATTTTAGCTATTATCATTTTTGTGTTGTTAGTGGTTACCTTTCTCAAATAGTAATAATAATTATAATATGTTTTCTCTATATTATTGGTTATTAATACCTTTCTCAAATAATAATTATAATTTTTTTTCTATATCATTGGTTATTTGTTAAAACTTATTTGTAAAATTATTGAAAGTTTTACTTTTGCTTATTTTCTTAGTAATAACATTATAAAATAGAATATACATGAGAACGTTGCGTAGATCCGTAGGACTTACGATTGTCTCAGGGATTATGCCTCGGCTCCGTACAACATAAAACGCTCACCTCGCAGCCTCGCCTTTATAACACTGGTCAAAATACAGTTACCCTCGCAATAATCCAGAAATGATTCTATAGTTAATAAGGTACACTAGTTGAAAATTTCAAAATACAGTCGGTCGAAATCTAAAGTTTATGAGTTTTGAATTTTGTTTTCAAATCTATAGTCTGCTTTATTTATTAAGTTCATAATTTATATACGTATATAAAATTGTATTTCGTAATATAAATACAAAATTTTAATTTTTTTCATTAAATTAGTCCGATAGTACCTAATATAATATTGTAATATGACAATATCACCCTGAATAATGTAGTGACTAGTGAATAGTATTTCAGTAATTATATGGCCTATTATATAAGCGCACAAAATACCTACATTATTTAGGTTGCCATCAATTTACATTTGAATTTAATTTTGGATGAACTACATAACTACACATACATCACTACCATATATACTATATTAACCTCTAGTTTAAAATAATTACACATACTACCACTTTTAATATTGATACCATATATTTTAAAAGATTTAATTAAATACACAAATTCCTTAAATATAGTATTGAATAATTATCTTAAATTTAAACTCGTTAATTAATGATCCATTAACAAGTCAAATTCTCTTCTTTTCACATGTGTCGTTTCCTCCATATCCCCACGTCCACCAGCCCCCTTTCTTCCTTCATCTTCTCTCTCTATCTTCCTTCATCCTCTCAATACAGGTTGCATGCTCAAGTCAACATTATATTTATAGGTTTGTTTCTATTATTTTATTATTCTCACGTATTTTGATTTTGTATCTGAGTTAGAGTTCATAATGTTCTGAAGTTCAATTTTTAAAAAGTTTTACAAATTAGGTTTTATATTTTTTTGATTTTGTTGTTTCTCAAACACTTTAATGGTTAAACATTCCCCAAATCGAATTATTCTTGTTAAAGGTACTACACATTAACAAGATTATACTGAATCAAACAACTTTTATTTGTTCATTTTCACTCATGAATTTCTCATTGCAGGGATTGACTCATCATCCGCCAACATTCAAGTCGAGAAATAGATCTAAGTATAGGAACAACTCAATCAAGATGAAAGAATTACGTCAAGCTTTAATTAACAGAACAAATACACCATTAGATGCACATCAAGTGCAACAATATTGGATACACATCAGGTGTACATGTATCTAGTTAAGAGTTCATGCATCTGAGTTGATTATATGTATTTATGAGAAAAAAAAATCAGATCCTTAAAAAAAGAAGAATTTTGATTATTTTTTTTTTACTTTTTGGATTAATTAATGATAAAATAAATACTATACAGTCATGATTTGTTCCTAAATTCGTGCGTTTCAATTACATTTCATATTTAGATACACATAATTATATGTATGTGCTTACTATGTATCAGAGATACATGTTTTTGAATATAATGTATGAAATTGATACTTGATACATCAAATTAATACAAGATACATATAAAAGTTACATGAAATTAAAATTAAATCATATAGATAGATACATGAAATTAATATGAGATCATATAAATAGATACATGAAATTAATACGAGACACATATAACAAATACAAAAAATTAATACTAGATACTTCCATAATACACATGAATGTACTTGTATGATACTCATGTATCTAAGTGTTTAGTTTGTTGGATACATCATATATTTATAATAGATACATCAAATAAATGAATTTATTATTTTAAGAGTAATAAAATGAAATTAATCAAATTACATGACCAAGATATACATGTTTTTGTCTTTTATTAATAATATTAACGAATTTATTATTTCAAAGAATAATAAAAAATGAAATTAAGTAAACATAGATACACTCCTTGATTTCCGCCTTATATTAAGAAAATCAGTTACAACCAATTAATTTAAACAACTATAATACGTATCTCGATTTTAAAATTCGCCAGATACGTGTATCTTGCAGATTCAAACCTATGTATCCTATGCATGAAATATGGTAGAGGAAGTAATATTTAAAACTATCGGGAATCTTAGTAATTAGGACCTAAACTAGTGAGATTTATGTAGTTTGCCCATTTTAATTTTTTCTTTTTCCAAGTTTTCAGCTTAGAGAATAACTTGAAAATTTGGATTCCATTATGAATATTTTTGTTTGAAATTTGATATGATTTGACAAGTTTAACTTCTAATATTTTCAAAAATTTTAGATTTTTTTTATGGAAGTTATGACCTTTTCACAACCTTAGATATATAATGACTTCGCAAGATCAACTAATTGGGACATTTTTAACTGAAGTTGTTATCTTGACAAGACTCAGCTTCAAACATTTTACAGAATTTAACTTCTAACGTTCCTGACAGATGTTTTACCCTTGACAAGATGTAACTTCAGACATATTTTAAATTTGACTAAAGTTGTGATCTTAAAAGACCTAACTTCGAATATTTTTAATTCAAATTATGACATTTTCAAGAGTCTCACAAACGATCGAGTTACATATACAAAATCTATTATTTGCTTATAAAATGTTACGTCCCAGACCGTCATGATTGACACCCACACTAACCCTCCGGTGGAAGAACCGTTACTACAAGCCAACTAACCAAATTAACGAAAACTAAAGCATTTAAAGATACGGAAGCAGGTTTAAATGTCTAAAGGAAAAATAGGGAATTCCCATAAACTCTGAAGTCTAACAAAACAATTGTGGAAATAATGCCTAGAACCTGAAAGTCAATGTACCAAAACTGTAAAGTTCAACAATTCTAAGAACATGTGCAATCCAATCTAACATAAGATTATCTAAAGTACTAGTCTAAGTCCGACTGAGTGGACTAAACAATAGAGGACCCATGACAACCTGAAAGAACTGACTCACCCTTAAATCCGATGTTGATCACTGATCTCCTAAGCGAGGCCTGTCAGTAGCCGTCTGAATATACCCTGTACTCAACAAAGAAAGAGCAAGTGCAGAATCAGTACACAACCACAGTGTACTGATAGGATCACGCGGCTATCCCAATAAGTGCAATATAAACAAATAATCACAACGCAGTAAACATGTATACACCGAACATATACAATATCAGTCATCATATCAGGAGCAATGTACAATTCCACATTCTCAATAATACGCATATATATAACAAGTCATTGGTCCTTTCATGTAACTCATACTCAAACTGTTAGTGTACCAGATCGTGGCACCCGTTTCAAGTTAGTGTGTCAGATCGTGACACCCGTTCCAATAAGTATGTCGGTACGTGATATCTGATCCCAGTTAGTGTGTCGGAATGTGACACCGGCTCCATTCAACATACCACAATCACAATCACAATGTATATTCTCACAATCATACAATCAAGTGTTGATTCATGGCATACAATCATTCATTCATACTCATTTGCAATAGGTGTTGTCAACAATGCAACATTCGCGTATATACATGCATTACAATGAAGCAATTACTAACATAAATCACACAAACATGAAATCACAACCATCACCTACCTCGAACAAAGTTTGAATCCCCTAAGAAACTTGATTCTTCCCTTTCCGGATTCTTTCCGCTTGTTCTTGGTCTACAAACAATCAATATAACGCGAGGATCAATAAACAAGACCTAATTACCCGGATTATAATCAATAATATCAACCCTAGGCCAAACCCTTGATCCCCATACCCAGTTTAGGGCTTCTTCCACCATAAATCTCAGATCAAAATCCCCCTCATCGATAATTAACCAAGAAACTAAGTTCTACGGATCGAAAAATGGATTCGGGGAGTAAAAACCTTACCTTTGGTGCTAGAAGAGGTGGAAAACCTTCAAGAAATATCCCTGGGTCGTTCCTTAGCTCTCATGATCGAATGTTGCAGAATAATAACGTTTTTGGAGTTTATTTCTGACGTAAGTCACATCTGTCCCGCCGTGGCGGACCTCATCCCGCTACAGCGGCCCGGCCCTGGCGTGAATAATCCCGCCTTGGCGGCTTGCACGGAGACAGAGAGTTAATTAAATAATTTCAAACCCCCATTTCACAACACACCTTCAACCCATGACACTCAGAATTTATCTGTTCACGCTAAGATCAGTTTCGGGAGTTCTACTCGCCCGAATTTGATTCCGTAAAGTCGTACGGGTTCCTTAACGTCTTAGCTATCTATTCAAGTGATCAAATTCATAATTAGATCTCTCATTCATTACCAGATTTCCCTAGACCTCACAGACTCCGATTTCGTCCAAATCTAGACTAGGTTAGGAAATTCCAAGTTACTACCAAAAAGTTTTCCGACCCAATTTCTTACCCCATTGGTTTTTCCCTAACGAGGGAATCAGGTCGTTACATAAAAAGATCAAATTTATTGGTGTTTATTTCAAATTTCAAACATTGCAATAAGTCAACATTGTTTCAATATCATTAATCATTAATCATTATATTAACTAATCAAATTCAATACGATACTATTTCCTTATTATATTACCAACTTCTTCTTTTTTTAAATACCGTTGATATATTTTATTAATATATTAAAATTCCAACAAAAAGTAAAATAAAAAAAATGAAAGATCAAAAAGGAAAAGGAAAGATCATCAGGATATATTTTATATCAACTTTTCAAAATTTTAAGCCAAATTTTATAATTCTATACTTTATATTATATTTCTTCATTGAAAAGTTATCTTTTACTTTTTTATTTTATAAAGTTTGCGTACATCATATCTTTCCCATTCCTCACTTGTAGAATTTTAATTTATGTATCATATCTAAAAAAATAATAATTAATGTCTCTCTATAAAATTTGGTTTTAGGCCCTCAATCTTTGTTCGGACGGTCATAACAATTGATGGGTTTAACTTCATATATTTTCAGCATGAGGTCCGTATACATATTTGATTACAATTTAGATATTCTCAAATTAAGTTTACGTGTTTACAAGTTAAATAGTGGCAACAAAAGAAATGGACTATCCATCTACTCTTCAAGATTTTATTAATTATTAAAATAATTTAAAAGGAAAAAAAATAAATCAATTAAGTGACGGTCATTACTGAATTATTCAGATTTATTTGGGGTAAAAATCTTAACACGTTTTTATTTTGTTGTTTTCCTGGAAACATAAAACTTTTTGGTGATAACGAATACTGTCAAATGTCACAAAAAATATATTCTAATGCTTTTACCTAATTTAGTGTTTGCAACATTATTGAATAAACTATAAGTCTGGCCTTTTAATTTCGATAATTAATGAGATACAAAAATGACAGCTTGGGAGCGGTTCAACAAAATGTGTGCCCTAAGAACAAAAATTATTTTGTTTTAAAAGAAACGTCTATTTTGAAGTTCATTTCTTTTTAGCTTTTTTGTGTAACTAAGAGCTGGTTTTGGTATTGCTGTTCGGAGGGCAGAAGTATTTTTTTGAGAAAAAAAAGCATTTTTTTTGAAAAATTAAGTATTTGGCTAATCCTTCACTGCTTTTAAATGAAAGCAGAAACAGTTTTTCTGCTATTGGAAAGAAGCTAAAAATTTCTGTTTTTTTTTATAAAAATAAAATATTATTTTTAAGAGTAAAATATCTCTTACATATATACATATTTATAAATATTTCCCTTATTAATTAATTAACATATCTCATAAGTTTGGTTAATTTTCATACAAGAATTTTATTTTTTATGATAATTTTTTTATTTTATTTATGTTTTTATATTAATATTTACATTTTATATTGTAGATATAATTTTACGTATTATTTTACAGAATTAGAAATAAAAGTAACAACAATATTTTTGCAAGATTAAAAAAAGAGATAAAAAGTAACAATTAAAGATTTAGACCCTCCCCAAAAAGTAATAAATAACAAATTTTATTTTCTTAATTTATGTATTATTTTATTTTAATTTGAATTTTTTAAATCTTTAGAGTATTATAACAAAAGAAAAGAAAAGAGCATAATAGATAAGATTGAATCCAAGAGAATAGGTAACAAATAATAAAAAAAAATCTTCTTTTCAATATTTTTCAACAATATTTATCTATGTATAATATTGAATGAAAAATTGAATATGTACATTTTAATTAATTAAATTAAAAATGTAATTAAAGTTCTTGTATTAGATATTTAAAATAGTTTCTCTCTATAAAATTATCTTAATATTAAAAGCACATAGATACTTGCATTTTTCGTAATTTGACTTTCAAAAACACTTTTTTTTTTTAAATTAGTCAAACACAAATTGTTTATCAAAAGCACTTTTCAAATGAATTTGTCAAACACAATTTGTTTTTTTTAAAAAAGAAGAACTTTTCTAAAAAGCTATTCTAAAAATAAACAGGTTTAAGCAGCAATGCCAAACATGCTCTACTTCTTTTATAGTCAATTTTTCTAAAAAAAAATTAATTGATAATATAACCAATCATGAGATATATAAATTCTTACAAATAATAATAAATAAAATACACATATATTAACAACAGTTTGATGAAAAATCATATAAGCTTATATTTAAAAAATTGAAAACTTAATATCGAAACTTTGAATTCTTAGACAAATCAAGAAAGAAAGTGAATTCTAAATAAATAATTGACCTAAATGCAAAAGATTCACAATTAGCCTTTTCAATTATAGCTCAAACGATCACATCAATCCATATAAGAAAAATAATGTTACCTTTTTTTAAAATAAAATAATGTCAACTACATTATTACCCAAAGCCTCAAAGTCTACTTACTGATATCCAAAGGAGAGACACCGGTTGTCCTTCTATTTTATCGGGAGGAACGATCCCAGGCACCTCCCACTCTTTTTGGGTATCCTGGAGAAGCAGTTCCTCTTGAAAAAGAGGGTCGAGGCCGCATTGGTGGGGGATGGGTTTCCCCTCCCAGATAGTTCTGGCTCGGAGGTCAGAAATCCGCAACCTCCTCTTTAACCACCCTACTAGGGGTGGGGTGGCTCTCTCTGAGAGCTCATAGTCGCTAAGAGGAAGAAAAGTTTATTCCATCATTTCCAGGGGAAACCGAATAAGCAGGAAGGGATCCCTGTGGTGAGACTAACTGGCCGAGAAGGCTAGTGAGATTCCTGCTATGGTGAAGTGAAAGATCTTTCACTATAGTGGGAAGAAGACAGGTGGGAGCGAGCCGAGCGAGAGCAAAGCAAGTTTCAGTGGTGGGTTGTCTTCGCGGTCCCATTTTAGACATAGTAAGAAGAGCATCGTTGCAGCAATTAACAAATAGTGTCCATAACATTGGAACAATTTGGTAGTTCGGAGTGAGTGCAACAAGCATCATTCCATACATCGTGAAGTAGACGAAACACATGACTTTAATTTGTTACCCTGAATCAATTGTTCGTCATTTTCATATTTTATCAGTGCTTTGATGTTTACGTAAAAAATTATGTAATACAGCGCAAGCAACTACTATAAATGGTGTTTTTGTAAAAGATAAAAGTTTGGTATATAATTTGAATTTTTAAAAGCTCCCAAATACTATATTTTTTTAGTATTTGGGTTATTTATCAGAAATTTTTTTGTCAAATGATGACAAATTATATGGGCAAACACTATTTGCCATATTTCCCCCTAAATTTTACTATCGGTAGCCAAACCGGTCCAAGCTTTTGTCAGTGCGGGGTAAGAAAAAATTACGTCATATATGTATTTAAAACTTTATATTACAAGTTAAAAATGTATTCTTTAATAATTACTAATATAAGAGTTTTATTACAAGTCTTTAACATATTAGGATTATTCTATATTAAATTAATTTTTATTTATTTATCCCAATTGCAATGCAAAAGTAAAAAAAAAAGAAGAGGAGAGTCTGCAGTTATGTTTCTTTTTTGAGAAATCTACTTACTACATTTTATGAGTGATTCTATGCATAGTTAAAATTTGTCACGTACTTGTCAGGTGACAATAATTTTATTAGTTACGTTAAAATTTCTTTCAAAGTATAGTTCATATGTAATTTACCAGGGAACTTTTTAAAGGACAAGCTGAATTGTGTTAAAAATATTACTTATCAAATAATATAAATGCGCTTTCTATAACTTAAACTTTTAGATGAAATGATTACACATTTTAACATGATATTAGAGAAAATACATAAAAAAATATCAGACCTGCACGTGAGAGGGTGTGTTGTAAACCTGTTAACTAAACCAAATTTGTCCGATTCTGAGAAGATACATTAAGGACCCGACACCAAAAAAATCAGACCGATCCCCATCCACAAATAAATGGTCTGATCGCTTGATCGGCTAGCCAGTGCATCGGCCCGACCTGACCCGATATTAAATTATATGTTTTTTAAAAAATAATTGTGAAACTGGCTGAGCCACTTTTGGAAAAAGTGACTTTTGGTTCAATAGTAATATCAATGCAGAGAAATTAAAAGTCATGATTCAAAAATTGTAGATTTTGTAATTTAATTCAAAAAATTTATTTTCAATTTAAATTTGTGAAACTAGAGATAAGTAATTTAAATTTGAGAAGTGGCTTTTGGATGATTGAATCTTTGCATTTCTTAATGAAAAAAATTACTTGGGTGAATACTTGTTAATATAATTATTAATTTTAGTGATATTTTTTATTTATTGTCATTATAGGAATATATAACAGTATTATGATAAATCTAATATTTATTAAAAGGGAATTATGCATGCAATATAGATGTATTATAAGTGTTTTAAAATGTATTAAGCTTGTTTGGTAAGAAATTAACACAATGTATTATAATTGTATTAAATTTTATATTATCTATGAATAAAACTTGTATTATATGCTTTTTTATAAGTTGTTCTCTTTAACATGTATTAAAACTGTATTATAAGTGTTCATTGAAAAAAAATACTATTGCTATAGATGGTAAATATTCTTCTTTAAAAAAGATAAAATAATTAAATCGATCCGGCCCACAAATCGGCCCGTTAAGGCCCATGGGCCCATGACTCAGCCCAACACTGTAAGCCTAGAGAAAAAGGATACACGAGTTGTGGGCTAGGCCGGACAACAAACTCAACTGTTGAACCCGGCCCGATCCGATATTGGAACTCGATTTTCTTTAACTTTGTATATGGATTTGTTGCATTTGAGTAGAGAGTCTTGCAGAAATAGCATCTCTACCTCCCTGAGGTAGTGGTAAGGTCTATGTACATTCTACCCCAGACCTCACGGATAGAATTTCATTGGGTATGTAATCATTGTTGTTGGGACGAGCTGATCCGGTCCGATCAGTTAACAACTTTAATGTGTTTTAAATATAAATGCTTAGCAAATGAAAAAAATCAGATCTATATATAAATAAATATGATAAAAATATAATTAAATAATAAAACTACGATCCATATAATACTAAATTTATTGTAGAGGATCTTTGTAGCTTTGCTAAATAGATTTAAATTTACGTGTATTGTTAGTGCCATGAAAGTTTTTTGATTAAAGGTTTTTTTTTTTTTTTACGGTAAACAAAGACAATACATTAATTTAACTTAATACGAGTCATTACATATAAGTGGCATAATAACTTGTCTTGTTGGGATTGTTCTTGGGGTGAGTTATGAGTATCATAATAATTGTTAATTTTCAGATTCCGTAGCGGTCTTTTCAGCCAAATAAAAAGAGTTTCTATTTTGTCTATTTCCACTTTATTATTTCTCTCGTTTTTTTTTATTTGTCAAATTTTAACTAGGCATACCTATTAAAAAAATAATGATTGATATAGCAACTTTATCATTTTATTTCCATTAATTGATAGGTTCCAAATATATTTACTCACTATATTTTTAAAGTCATTAACTCAATGTTAATAAATTAAGGGTATAACAAAAAAAAAAATTGACCTTTCTTAATTTATCAAAATGACAAGTAAAAGAAAAAACCAAAAATAAATATATTTACTCATAAAGGTTTAATGCACAAAAGAGTTGGATTACCGATTAAAGTTAATAATGCAACAAACATTAATTATGGAATATTAAAGTCATTTTTTTCATATTAGATGTGAGATAATATCTTAAAAGATTATTGAACTATGAGAATTTATCTTGAAAAGCCATTGCTCAACGGGTTAAAGCATAAACATGCAGAAAATTAATTATTCTAGGAAATTACTAAAAGATCGACCTTAAACTGCAACTGCAATTTCAATTCGACTGCATCCTTTAACATCATTATTTGCTAATAATTATTGCAGAAATAATTTAGTAGAAAGTACTAATTAATCTAAGCTAGCATTTGGCCCCAAGTTTCTTGACAAATAATATTTGGGCTAAGTTTATGATGAAATTACGTCATGTGTTTGACCCCAAGTATTTCTAAGAATATTTGGCTATTTCAAAAAATATGATTAATAACTATAAGTTCTAAAAACTATTAAAAATATCCATAAATTTGTATTATCTATTTATAGTGAATATGTTCTGTTAAAAAATAACCTTATAACATAATTGACAACAACCAACAACAACAAAATAACAATATATGCAAGAGAAATAAATTAATCGCATAAGCTCTCTTTCACTTTCCCTGTAGTCTTGCAAAAGATATCGCAATCATTTTTTATTTAATAGATAGAGATGTTTAATATGGTTGGTGAGCATGTGGTTTAATAGATAGAGGAGTTATATATCTAGTTATTTATTAATAGTAATAGATAGATATGGTAGATAAATATTATGGGTTGAGTGATTTTTGTAGATAAAACTTTAAGTTTTTATTGATACAAAACAAAGTTTAATGATTTTAATTTGTTAGATAATTTTTCATAGTTCAAGATCTTTTAAGATATGAACGCAGATATATACGAGGAAGATAGCTAGCAAAACCCTCAATAGCTCATTAATTTAAATATCATTTATTCTTGAATCTTAATTCATGTTATTGAATTAACTAATCTGTAATAATCTCTTAAGTAACTTGTATTAAATTAAAACAAAAAGATAAGGTAGCCAGATTAAATTATCCCTTGATAGCTCAGTAAATGTTACATTTATTTATTTTTAGCTTAATTAGCTAGGGTTGTTCTTCAAATAAAAAATATTCAGTTCCAGAAATCAAAAGATGATGTGAACGTGCAAGTGTCCTTCTCGAGGTCTAAAATGGATCTTAATTCAAAAATATATATACGTTACTTTGTCGTTCCTCATATATAATAATACTAGCATATATTAAAAAATCAAGTTAATTATCTCCCTATTCTAGAAGGTATCAATAATATATTGAAACCATTGATTTTTTTTTAAAACAAAAACTCCATTCGTCCCATATTAAATGATACATTTTTTTAATACATCGTTTCTAATATTTTACTCTTATCTCTTTTCACTAAATTGTATATTTTTTTAAGAATAATTAAGATTAGACAAAAATAATTTTATATTAAGAATACTTTTAATACTATGAGTTAAGTAAGACAGAAATAAATAATTTTATCTCGATTCTATAAAATAATGAAGTAACCTTTATATTTATACGTAACGTACGACTAATATAAGGACTGAGGGAGTATATCAGTACTAATTTTATAGAGTATTTTATTTCTCTTCCCATTTTTAAATAATAAAAACCCATAACGCGCATAACATGCAGGTGCTTAAAATGGAATCTTCACAGAAACTCCTATACATATATAAAAATAATAGAGTAATGAGTAATCAATAATATATAGAGTTTAATAGACGTGAATTAATTGCAATGTATGTTCCTATATATATATATAGAGAGAGAGAGAGAAGTGAGTGTAAACGCTTCCACTCCACTAAGTAAAAAGTGCTACAAACAATTACAGTAATAAAAAAAAAATGAATCCAGTTGATGATGAAATATTCACATTACTTGAATCAATGAAGCAATATCTTCTAAATGATTCCGATTTTTCTGAATTTTTTTCGCCCTCAAGCAACGTTGAATTAATACCTAATAGTCCTACCTCAAGTTTTGGTAGCGTTGGTAACACATTCCTTGTGGAAACAACGCCAACTAAGGTCCAAACTCGGGGCCTAGTGGTGGCGCGTGATGAAGATTGGAGGAGGTACATTGGAGTGAGACGGAGGCAATGGGGGACGTTCGCGGCGGAGATAAGAGATCCGAATAGAAAAGGCGCAAGGTTGTGGTTAGGAACGTATGAGACCCCAAAGGATGCGGCTTTGGCTTATGATGAAGCCGCATTCAAAATACGAGGCTCTAAAGCTCGGCTTAATTTTCCTCACTTAGCTGGCTCAAATATTTCTAAGCCAGCTAGAGTAAAGGGGAGTCGTCGTTTACCTTCTCCCTCATCATCATCGGAAAACGGGGCAAGGAAGAGAAAAATAGATGTGATAAATTCCATAGCTAAAGCTAAATTAGTTTGTCATAGCTTAATTAAATTTACTGATGTTGGTATTACTATGAGTAAGGAAAGAAGTAGATTTTCTTCGTGTTTGAACTTGTAATTTCTCTTTTCTCTTTTATTGTCATTTTCTAATGAAATTATATTTATTACTTAGATAGATAAATCACTTTTTGTTCTATCATGATTTTTTCTATCAAATATTTTAGTTTTATATACCGCTAGCTAGTTTACTTTTTAAAAAATATGAAATTTGAAATACTTATGTTACATGCTATAACAGGAAAAGATGATCATGACATGATAATGTAAAAATTGTTATATTAATTAAATTCTTATTTTAATTGTTTAAATTGCCTCATGAATAGCACAAGTGTTTTTATAATGATGGTAAAAATGCTCAAATTTATTTCTCAACTTTGGAAAATTAGTTATTCAATCCTTTTAAAAAAAATAAAATTACTTGCAACATATTCTTGTGTTATCATAAGTGTTGAGACATATGGAATAAAAAAAAGGAAAAAAATAATAATCTGAATTTGCTCATGATTTTTAGGGAATTAATCATTCATCCCTCCCTTATTATTTTATTTTTAACTTTTATCTATGAAGGAGGAGTCCATTTTTGTATATGTTCCTCAATGTTTAGAAGTTGATATCAAGCTAATATATATAACAATGTATCAATATTTAATATATTTAAAAAAGCAATGAACAAGCAATAGTGACGATCAACGACATAAGTTAAACCCCTAACTTTTTTGAAAATCAATTTTTGAGTCAACACTTTAAGGGTCTATTAAGAAACCACAAAAACCTAATGCAAGAGTGAGTAATAAAATTAGAGTATAAGCAAGAGATGTTGGTGGGTTTTGAATCCACATCTCAGGGAACAAGGCCTTCAAATTTAATTAAGATCTACGTGAAAATTATTGAGTTTGCTGAAATTCTATCTTACACTGTAGATTCGCCTCTGATTATTCTGATTATAATTTAAATTATTACTTCAATGTATTTATAAATACCATCTTTTATGTTTTATATTAAAAAATATATATATAGTATTTTCACCGACAATTTGATATACATGCCACCCAATACACATGAAATGATGCAAAGACATTCAGTTTTAATTAATTTTAAGAAATAAAGATTCTTCCAAGTTCCAACAACCATATTGCGGTTTTTTTATACATATATAAAAATTTTAAAACTGATGACAAAATGACATTACACTTCTATAATTATAATTTTAATAAAATAAATTTCATTTATTCTTTATGTATGCGCAATGCAAGGTGTACATAAAATTAATGTATGGGCATTCTTATTATTTTTGTTTTTTTTTTTAAAAAAAAAAAGTTGTTGACTTGTTGCTGACAATTGCTAACATGCGGCACAACTCCCAATGTCCTGAAAACATTATTTTATAATCATATTCCAAATTAGATACACGAATAATATATATATATATATATATATATATATTATTTATATACTAGTTTCTTGACACGTGCGTTGCACCTGATTATCAATTCAAAAAATATATGTTATAGTAAATAGTATTGTTTATTTTAGTGAAGATTTGAATAATAAGCTTAGCACAAAATAATATTGCAGATTCTTTTGTGAATGTTCAATGTGGATCGTCATATATATCTTTTATTCACACGAACCTATGAAGATGGTCAATGAAAAATTTTATTAGTTAAATGCAACAATGTATATATTTGTTTCAATTTGATGAGATTCAATCATGTAATTTGTCGTATCTCACTAATATTACCTTATAGATGATATTTGTTGCGTATTTTTCTTGTCATCTAACCAGATGTGCTTTGCATGTGTATTCCACGTTAAACTCTTTAGATGTCATATGAACATGTGAAGAGAACAACTACGATAACTGAGAAAAGTTTCCTTTTTTTACCGGAAAAAGAAAAGAAAAGAATATATTGTATCTATGAAATCATATGTATAATCACCTGTTCATCTTACACCCAACAAAGATATAGTTCATATACTTGTAAATGATTTACAATTTATTCAACCAAGCATGATTCGTCAAAGGAAAAATAACAACACCGTGTTATCACATATATAGAGACGGTATAATAATATGAAAAATTATTGGTCAAAAGTTAATATAAGGAAAGATGAAAGATAGAAATAATTAATGTTATAACTATTGAATTCATAACGTTATAACTAAGAATGTAAAAGAGTGTGAATAACGATTGCAATAATTAGTAATAACTAAGAGAATTTATAATGTTATAACTAAAGAATTAATGTGCAATAGTTGAATTTCTAATAAATTTTAAACTTACATAAATAAATAGGACTTTTAATTAATGTTACTATATTTTTTTTTTATAGTTATTAGATTTAATTTGGTGTAGGGACAAAATGTAAATGTTTATTCCATATTAGTAAATATAAAATTTATTTTGTAAATGATAAATTTTAAATGATTCATCTATAATCACAGATTTTCACATTTATTATGAGTAAAGAACTCGGAACATTTTTAAATAATATAGTTTGAAGTTAGAAGATCTTGTTAACTTGATAATACAATAGTGACATATATAATACTTTAATTTAAATACAAATATCTACCCAAATATAAATATATATTTGCATTAATGAAAATATATATCTCATAAAAATTAGCTATTAAATAAATAATAAAAATTAAACTGGTACAAACTTCAACTGACGTTATTACAAGTCATATGATATTTTCTTCGTCTAAAATGCTAAAATATTAAGAAATAGTAAATAAGTAAAACAAAAGGGCTAATGTTCATATAGTAATAACTATTTTGAAGTAAACTTCCTGACAATCTAAATCACATAAGTAGCATTGATAAATAAAGTCATTCTTTTGTCTTGAGCATCAAAAAATCAAATCATGACAATTCTCTAAATTTTGGAAAAAGATATTCAGAAACATATATCTACATCACAAGAGAAATTGTTAACAAAAATAAATGAATTTAGACTACATCATGTTAACTTCATATATTGGAGCATTACATACTAATTAATATATTAAGCAAAAAATTATTATTATATCATCAAAATTATTTTCCTCAAGTACTCGAGATTATGGAATATACCCTCTTAGGATAGACGATTTACTTCATCAGAATAGTGGTACCTCATATTCCGCTAAACTTAGAACTCACTCAATCATAACAAATCACACAAAAATTTTAAAATGCAAGAAGAAGAAGAGTAGAAGATTAAAAAAAATTGTGGTTGAAAAATGAGAGGAAGCCCCTTTATTTATAGTCAACAAAGGGTAGTATGAACAAGTGTTTTTTTGTGTCTTATCTGAAAAGTCATGACCTTTCCTTGAAGTCACAACCCTTTGGAAAAGTCACACTTATTGAAAAAGTCACAACTCATTGGAAAAGTCACAACTCATCAAAAAATCACAACCCTTTGAAAAAAGTCACAACTTATCGGAAAAGTCACAACTGATCGAAAAAGTCACAACTTATTGAAAAAGTCACAACTCTTTGAAAAAGTCAAAACTCATCGAAAAATCCAACCCTTTGAAAAAAGTCACAACTTAATTAGGGATATTATAGTAATTTAACATTTAAGTTAGGAGTTCATGCTTTTAAGGTAACTAGTTTTTCGACACGTGCGTTGCACGTGATAATCAATTCAGAAAATTTAAGCGGAGATTTGAATAATAAGGTTTGCACAAAATAATATTGCAGATTCTTTTGTAAATGTTCAATGTGGATCGTCATATATATCTCTTATTCACACGAACCTATGAAGATGGTCAATAAAAAAAATTATTAGGTAAATGCAATAATGTATATATTTATTTCAATTTGATGAGGTTCAATCATGTAATTAGTCGTATCTCACCAATATTACCATATAGATGATATTTGTTGTGTATTTTTCTTGTCATCTAACCAGATGTGTTTTGCACGTGTATTCCACTTAATCTGTTTAGATGTCATATGAACATTTTGAGAACAACTACATTTTATTTTTTAGAACTATTTTTGTATATTAATTTTTATTTTATAAGTTACATAATAGATGACGTTCTTTTTGTTGGCTCACATATTTGACTTCTCGATTGACTGTGTACATAAATCAAAGATAGTTATCTGACGGTTCATAGTTAACTGAGAAAAGTTTCCTTTTTTTTTACTGAAAAACTAAAAATTAAAATTAAAGAATATATTCTATATGTGAAATCATATATATAATCACCTGTTTATCTTACACCCAACAAAGATATAGTTCATATACTTGTAAACAATTTTCAATTTATTCAACCAAGCATGATTCGTCCAAGGAAAAATAACAACACCGTGTTATCACATATATATGAGCGGTATAATAATATGAAAAATTATTGGTCAAAAGTTAATATAAGGAAAGATGAAAGATAGAAATAATTAATGTAATAACTATGAGAATTCATAATATTATAACTAAAGAATGTAAAAGAGTGTGAATAACATTTGCAATAATTAGTAATAAATTATACTTACATAAACAAATAGGACTTTTAATTAATGTTACTATTTTTTTTTATAGTTATTAAATTTTAATTAGTGTAGCGACAAAATGAAAATGTATATTTCATATTACTGAATATAAAATTTATTTTGTTAATGATAAATTTTAAATGATTCATATATATTTACATATTTTCACATTTGTTGTGAGTTTTTTTTTTTTTTTTTTAAAAAGAACTCGAAAAATTTTAAAATAATATATTTTGACGTTAGAAGATCTTGTTAACTTGATAATAGATTCGTGACATATATAAATACCTACCTATATATATATATATATATATTTGCATTAATGAAAATATATATCTCATAAAAATTAGCTATTAAATAAATAATAAAAATTAAACGAATACGGACTTCAACTGGCGTTATTAGAAGTCATATGAGCTTTTCTTCGTCGAAAATACTGAAATATTAAGAAATTGTAAATTAGTAAAACAAAAGGCAATGTTTACATAGTAATAACTATTTTGAAACAAATTTCCTGACAATCTAAATCACATAAGTAGCATTGGTAAATAAAGTCATTCTTTTGTATTGAGCAATAAAAAAAACAAATCATGACAATTCTCTAACTCTTGAGAAGTTTAATAATTTTGGAAAAAGATATTCAGAAACATATATCTACATCACAAGAGAATTTTTTAACAAAAATAAATGAATTTAGACTACAATAAAAATTAAATTAATACAAACTTCAACTTGCGTTATTACAAGTCGTATGAACTTTTCTTCGTCGAAAATACTGAAATATATTAAGAAATAGTAAATCAGTAAAACAAAAGGGCAATGTTTATATAGTAATAACTATTTTGAAGCAAATTTCCTAACAATCTAAATCACATAAATAGCATTGATAAATAAAGTCATTCTTTTGTCTTGGACATCAAAAAAATAAATCGTGACAATTCTCTAACTCTTGAGAAGTTTCATAATTTTGGAAAAAGATATTCAGAAACATATATCTATATCA
Organism: Solanum etuberosum; assembly: GCA_029582245.1. NCBI lineage: Eukaryota > Viridiplantae > Streptophyta > Magnoliopsida > Solanales > Solanaceae > Solanum > Solanum etuberosum. Next base: position 25,229 of record JAJONR010000557.1, read on the forward strand.
CAAGAGAAATTGTTAACAAAAACAAATGAATTTAGACTACAATAAAAATTAAATCAATACAAACTTCAACTGACGTTATTACAAGTCATATAAACTTTACTTCGTCGAAAAATACTTAAATATTAAGAAATAGTAAATCAGTAAAACAAAAGGGTAATGTTTATATAGTAATAACTATTTTGAAGCAAACTTCTTAACAATCTAAATCACATAAGTAGCATTGATAAATAAAGTCATTCTTTTGTCTTGAGCATCAAAAAAATAAATCGTGACAATTCTCTAACTCTTGAGAAGTTTAATAACTTTTGAATAAGATATTCAGAAGCATATATCTACATCACAAGAGAAATTGTTAAAAAAATAAATGAATTTAGACTACATCATTTTAACTTCACATATTTGAACATTACATACTAATGTATATAATAAGAAAAAAATAATTATTATATCATCAGAATTATTTTCCTCAAGTACTCGAGGTTAAGGAATATACCCTCTTAGGATAGAACAATTTACTTCATCAGAATAGTGGTACCTCATATTTCGCTAAACTTCGAACTCATTCAACGACAATAAATCGCACGGAATTTTTTAAAATGCAAGAAGAAGAAGAGTAGAAGATTAAAAAAAAAATTGTGGTTGAAAAATGAGAGGAAACCCCTCTATTTATAGTCAACAAAGAGTAGTATGAACAAGTGTTTTTTGTGTCTTATCTTAAAAGTCATGACCTATCTGAGAAGTCACAATTCTTTGTAAAAGTCACAACTCTTTAGAAAAGGCACAACTCTTTGAAAAAGTCACAACTCATCGAAAACTCACAACCCTTTGAAAAAAGTCAGAACTTATCAGAAAAGTCACAACTCATCAAAAAAGTAACAACCTAAGTTAGGGATATAATAGTAATTTAACATTCAAGTTAGGAGTTCATATATATATATATATGAACTTATAAATTTGTATCGTTAATCTACTTCAATTTTATAATTATAGTATGTCAGTAACGTTCTTATTTTATTATACATAACCGATTCAAATACACTTTTTTTTTTTAAAAAAAAAAAATCATCACCTAGTTGTGGAGATAAGGTGTGGGGTGTTAGGCTTGACCCCTATCATATTTATTCATAACAAAAGATTACAATTAGTTAGAGGGTACATATATAGACCTAACTTCTAACTTGTTGAGGGAACACTAGAAACAAGTAACCCAAAAAATTATGATGAAATGATTAGCTTGTACAAGTTCCTTTCAAACTAAGCATATAAAATATTTAACTATAAAAAAAATTACACGTTTCATATCTTCTTCTTATCGAGGGAAATTGCCATTTGTCCAAAAGTATTAAACCTTTATCCTCTCTTGGTAATTGTTGGTATAAGAGGTAGAATGTTCCATCTCCACGGATAGCAGCTAATTTAACTAAGTGATCAGCCATATTATTTACTTCTCTCAAACAATGAGATATATGATAATTAGCATTGCTCAAAATCTTGATATATAATATTTTGAATGATAGTTTTCAACTTCAGGTTGGCAGTATCCTTGATTATCAACATATTAGTGATTATCATAACGTCATGTTCTATATGTATGTTGTTGAAATCATTTGCAATATTGAACCACTGACCTCCAAATTTCGATATTACATAGCTTCAATATGATTATTGCTAGTACCCTCAACAGGAAGTTAGAAAGCCATAATAAAATTTCGATTGCCATCGATCTCTCATGATAACTCCAATCCCAGCTTTGTTGTCATTTTCGAGATAGCTAGCATTTGTATTTAACTTGATCACCCCAACATCTGGCATCTTTCAAACCACTTATTTAATGTTCAAGACTGTAGGATAATTACCTACCGTTTCTTTACAAATTAATTATCTTGATAATATAAATTAGAGCAAGACCTCTACGTATTTTTCTTGGTATGCCTAGGGTTAAAAATCTAGCATTTTGTTTGCAAAAATATCATTATTTGGAAAATATATATGTTTGCTTCCTCGTTTGTGCTCTTTTTTGCAGCTTTGTTGATTCTCGCATTTGTTGCATTTATCTTTGATTGTTCAAGTTTCATAGAGATAGCTTTGGGGCTTCTATTGATAGATATGTTAAAATTTTCTTTTCACTTTCTGGCATGATCTAAAGGTTAAAGCTTTTTATAGCATGTATAACGTCGTTAGTCGACTTATGAACTTATAATATTATGTTTGCTACCACAACATGATATAACATCTATCGACAACAACTATTCCTTTCAAATATTACAAGAACGAAGATTAAAAATTACTTTTAATTATCTAGGAACCAAAAGTGTAATTATCCTTTAATTGAAAAAAGAAAAAGTTTTACCAACACAGGTTATAAGCTTATCAGATTCATCAAATTAAGAGAAAAACAAAAAAATCATTAAAAGAAAACCATTAAGTTAATTAATTAAATTACCTACTATCTAATAACTCCATTCTTTAGTGGGGTTTCTCTTTTGGAAAAATAATACTCTCTCTGTCTCAATTTATGTGACATTTTTTGTTTTTCAAGAGTCAAAAAATTTAAGTTTGACCGGAAAGCGCGTGTAATCTTCAATTTTTTTGAAATGAAATTTATATATTTGTAAACTAAGTAAAAAGTACTATAAATCGCAATAATTATCAATTCAAAATAATTAAAAGATGTATGAAAATTTACGATTAATATCTAATTATAACACGTAAATTAACCCAATTTTTTTTTAAAATGATGAAAAAAAGCGCATAATTAAACAAACACAACATAAAATTGTAAAATACTCAAATTACTGCATAGTAATTGAGTACAGTATATATACAAACGTTCAAGGGTTTAACAAACCCTTGATTTATTTAATACATATACTATTTTGTTATAACAAAATGTAACTAACGCCATTGCGAAGCATTATTCCCGGTGAACCACGCAGCTGATTTAACTGATTCTGTAAAATAAGACAAAAAGAATTAAAAAAAATATAGATAATAATTATAATTTTTTAATTAGATAACTGAAAATTTTAATTTACGCTAGCTATCAATATATATAAATTAAATTCTTACGTATCACAGTTGATGGTCCTGGAGATAGGGATGTTGAGGGATACGCCGCACTTGTTAGGGAGAGCTTGTGCAGCATCATCTTTAAGGTTGGCGTATCGATTCGCTGCAGCCTTAAGACAATTGCAAGCAGTCCTCCTTTCATCAGTTGACTGAGCCATACCATTTACGGTTTTCACCCCGCTGCAACATGCTGCACTAGGCTCGCCACCCTGTGTCAGATATGAGATACATGGTGCCATATTAGCGTCTACTTGACCACAAGTGACTCCGCCCTGTTGTTCTAGCCGACCAGCTATTGCTAGCTGGACCACGGCTAGGACAACCAGAACTAGTACTATTGCAACAGCTTTCATGATGATTTGATTTAATTTTTTTAATTTTTTTAATTTGTATATATAGAGATATTTTTTTTTTTAATGGAATGAATATAATTTTAAATTGAGGTGTAGTCTATTTATACTAATTTGGAGACGGTAAACGATGAATAAAGTGCGTCACAATTTACAAATTTGTTGTGTTAGTTTGTTTTTTTCTTTGATTTAGCATATATTATGGCATGATATAGGTAGCACTAGCAAAGATGAAAATGTTATACTACTAATTTTGGTTTTTTCTCTCTTTATTACGAGTGATACTGCACTATTCTCGTGGGTACCTCTACATCAGCATATTTAACTCTACTTTGGAGTGATTGATCTTTTTTAGATGCGTACTAAGTAAACCTTCTCATATGTCACACGAAAAATCTATTGTCTTTCATTAGAGTATGTATCAACTGTGTAATTTTTACATGAAATTTAATGCAAGTGTTGCCAAAAGAAGGGTCGGAGTACACGAACCAAATAATGGAGAGATCGGTGAGGATGTAATATGTTGTACGAGGTGGAGTGTTGGTCAGTTAAAAACTCTCACATTCAAAAGATGAAGATAGCGAAATTGAGGATGCTTATAAGATTAGATGGATGTGTGGGCATACTGGAAGAGACAAATTAGGAACGAAGATATACGTTGTTGCAAGGTGGGAGTAGCCTCCGTAAGGGACAAGATGCAAGAAACACGACCGAGATGATTTAGGCATGTAAAGAGGAGGAACACGAATGCGAGAAGTTGACAATATTAAGTTTGAGGAGAGGTAGAGGTAGACCGAAAGAAGAATTAATAAGGAAAGGTGATTAGACATGACATGACATAATTTCAGCTCAGCAAAAACATGACCCTAAATATGTGAGCATGAACACAAAGCATTAGGGTAGAGAAATAATAAGTAGTCGAACATTTTCTCTCTTTCCAACGTGGTAGAGTATGGTTCTAGCTAGTCTAGAACACTTATTTGTTCCCTTTCCAGTATTATTAGTGTTATGCTAGCATTATCTTAATTTTTTATTTCTTCACTTTGGTATCTTTACCATTTTTTATGTCAGTACTTTTCTCCAATATTTTCCATCAACTTTTTTACTTTTGCATTTATTTTCAAGATTGTGCTGAAAAATAATTTTTTTGAGTTTAGAATTTATCGGACATAACTTCTTTATCTTGAAAAGGTAATGGTACACTGTACACCTCACCTTTCTTAGACCCTACTTGTGGACTATATATTAGGTTATGTTGTTGTATTCTCTTATTTGGAATAATTTTTTACTTTTATTTTTTTATATAAAGAAATTTTAAACCTTTTTAAAATAAAATTGAATAAGATAATTTGTAGTAACATAAATATCTATGATTTTTTCTTCAAACAAGTTTCCAAATAATTGTTTTATAACTCCATGCCGCTACCACATAAATCGCAATGGATAAGGTATAATTAATCAAGAACAATTGATAATTCAAAATATTTTTTAGAAAAAACCTTTAAAATTGTAATTAAATAAAAAAAGTTATTTTTGACTCACCAATTAATGATAATATCACATAAATTAGGACGAAAGACTATTTTTTTTTATTGAAAATAAGAAGGAATCAAATCTAAAAAAATGAAATTAGTGGGACACGTGTTGAGAAGTCACATTAATGTGCGGGCCTTATAGTTTGAGCCCAAAAGTTACATCTTCGGCTAGTTTAGCCCAATATCCAATTTTTAAAAGTTAGATATATAGCTTTAATATTGGACTCAAAGTCATATATTGCTTAATCATAGAGACAAATCATTAGAATATTATCTAATAGTTATATTTTTTTATATTTTTTATTATTATTTTCAAGAAAAATCTTTAGACCGTAATTTAGAAAGTACATAAATTACATATAAAAATATTATATCATTTACTAAATAACTATTCCAAAAAAAAAGGAAAAATCACCCCACATGTATATTTAAGAGACAATATTACATGTTTTAAATCTACTTTTTAAATATTACTACTTATAACATTTTAATTGCGAGTTATAGAATATAATTTTTTATTTATAAATTAATTAATTTCATTTTATTAAATAATTAGTATTTTTATAATTATATTTTATAATGTAATTAATAGGTGATATAAATAAAATTATAATAGAGAATCAATCATAATTATCTAGTACACATTTTTAGGGATTTTTTACTTTTGAAATAGAGAATCAATCATAATTATCTAGCAAACATTTTTATGGATTTTTTACTTTTCAAATATATTTTTTTTACTGCCACACATCAACTATCCACCCCCCTCCCCCACCACGTTTCTATCTATTTCACACGCTAACACAGTACCACCCCCCCACCCCCACCCCACGTTCAGAAGGTAAGAACTCCTCTCTCACCATATTCATTCTCTTCTTCACTGTTCAACCGTAAATCTCTCTTTCACCATATTCTTCTCTATTCACTCAAAAGAATAAAATCTTCTTCAAAGTACTAAGAAACTAGATAAACATGTCGAAGAACACTCCTAGAAAGAGCCCCAGATTAGTAGAAGTGAGTTCTAATGTAGAAATCAGGCTCCAACTTTTAACATATTGACTCAAACGCCGTCGAACAATAAGAATACAAATCCGGCGAGAAAGAGTGTTACCCTCAAAGGAAGAAACAAATTCCAGAAAAGGAGAAGAAAAGAGAAGCAAAGAAAATTGCAAGTCCTCTAAATCAAAATGGACAAAAGAGAAAAGGGAAAATGGTGGAACCCCCTTCTAATTCACACTCAAATTTTGTAAGCGAGAAAAAAAAAATCAACAAATGTCGATATGGGTCAGTCATCAAAACTCTCCAAAAGAAGAGTAATAATGAAAGATGACTCGGAGATCCCAATGTCAAACAACGGCAAAAAAGTTGTTAGGGTAAATTTTTTATTTAAATTATTTTATCAATTATTTAATTTTTATTTTATTCATTTTTTTAATTATTTATATTAAATTATCATGATTATTTTTTCGAATTTGATATATGGTATGGTTGAATAAATTGGGTTTTATTATTATTTTGTATTTGTTTAGTTGTATAAAAATTGCATGAAATTTGAATGATATAAATTATGATATGTATTAAATTGATAAAAAATTATCTGAATGAGTATATTTTTTGTATGAAATTGGTATGATTTCTAGCATCAATGTCTACATGTATTGACATAAAGTTGATATAATTTTGGTGTGTCTTTTCTCACATATGTATCAATTTTGTTGTAAAGAAATGAAGTTGATGAAATGCTACACTGGTTAGTAGGAATTTTTTTTTTCAAACTGTTTCTTTATGTATATGATTTTGGCATGAAGTTTGTTTAATGTTGGCATGAAATTGGTATGATTTATGCATCTATATGTATATTCATTCTCATGGCGGTATGAAAGTATGGAAGAAGCAAGAACGATGATGGTGCAATTAGTGAGAATAAAGTAATTGGAATTGTTGCTAGCAAAGTTGGTGGACCCCGCATAGCAAATGAACATGCTCCGGATACTACCAATTATCCTACATCAAGACTACGAAAATTAAACTGGAAATAGTTGATCGCAGCTTAGACTCTTAATTATTACATGTTTTTTAATTTTTGGATGATGTATATTTCTTTTTACTACAATTTTTGACAGCAATATAATATGCACTGTTTTACATTGTCAAATTTATTCTTCCCAGATTTATTTCAGTTGGATACCAACTTCATACAATTTTATTTTTAATTTGTCTAAAGTTTTCAAGTTGGATACCAGTTGTATACCAAATGCATACTAATTGGATACAACGATAAATAGTTTTAGTTTGGCTAATTTGGTTTGAAATCTCAATTACATCTCGTTGTTTCTATTTTTGCATTGGAATATCAGTTGGAAATCAAATGGACACCAATTGAAAATTATATGAAATAGTTTTAGGTTGGCTTACATTGTATCTAATTGATCTCCAAATTGAAAATTAAGAATGATACTAAATTGGTGTCCAATTTGTATATAATTAGTATCCAACGTGAAAATTTAAGACAGACTAAAAAATAAAAAATATATGAAGTTGGTATCCACCTTGTATAAATCTGGGAAGAATGAATTTACAATGTAAAACAGTGACCATTATATATTGTTCTAAAAAAAATAGCAAAAATAATTATACCTTAATTACATCTGGTTTTAAACCTTTTTAAAGTGGGACACCAGTTGGATACCAAATGAATACCAATTGGAAATTACATTAACTAATTTTAATGGGACTTCAATTGCATATCAAATGTATAACATTTCATATTTATATTTAACTTGATTTTTTCAGTCGATACAAATTGCATATCCGCATTACTTAATCAATTTTTCACTTTATATTTGAAAAACAATGAATGCACAAAAATGATTAAGTAGTACACATAATAAATGTTCTGAAATTATAATTCATTAGCTTAAAAGACAAAATAAATCAAAACATGAGTTTGTCACAATTATAAATTATGATTTTTTTGGTGCAGGGTAATTTGAATATGTCTTCCTGTTGTGGCCCTCTCGATGAAGTTGTCGCATTTACTACACCACTATATAGGCTGGAAGATTCATAAATAATTTCCCCCACCTGAAAATCAACATATTTGTCTGTTCCATAAAAAATCACTGTGTCGGTATTACAGGATACAAAGTAAAAATACATATGTTATATCAGTATACAAAATTCATACAATTTTTATTCACACTTTTTCATACATATTTCATGCCAAAAGTCATCACTTATTTATACCAGAATCATGTCACTATAATACCATTTCTAACTATTAATTGTCATTTACTAAATAAACAGTATACCAAATTCATTTCATTATTATGCCCAAATCCATTCCAAATAAAATGCCCAAAAAAAAAGTTCAATCATACTAGAACCCCGACAACAATTTTTATGCACACTTTCATACATATTTCATGCCAAAAGACATCACTTATTTATATCAGAATCGTGTCAATATAATACCAAAAAAATATCATTTTTAATTGTCATTTTCTAAATAAACAGTATACCAAATTCATTCCATCATCATGCCCAAAATTCATTCCAAATAAAATGCCAAAACAAAAGTTTAATTATACCAGAATTGTACCAAAAAATATTATCAATTGCCATTCATGTCTGGTATAATTAGTATACCAATTCCAAACAAATTTCATGTAATTTTTTTTAATCAGATACATACCGAAAAATGAAAAATGGTTCAAACAAAGAATGAACAAATTCAATGTTCATACCAAAATCTAACGATCTACATAAAAAAAACGTCATAATTAAAAATATTATACACATAAAAATTGAATTTTTTTCCAGTATCACTATTCCATATTTTTTTTACATTTTGTTGGTAATCGATCAAGAAACTTTCATTCACAATTTCATAGCATTTAAACTAAAGTAAAAATATTATTTATATATGCCAATACAAATAAAATTTTGAAATTAACACTAACCTGAAGGATCCCCATCTACCACCATGTTTTATTAATGCTGATAAGAAACTGTCAATTACAAGAAAATGAAGATATATGAATAAAAAAGAATAGGAATTAGACGACAGTGACGATATGAGAAGAGAGAGAAGTGGTGAAAAAAACAAAAAAAAAAACTGTTTGAACGAAATTAAACAAGTGAGAGAAAATGTCAATAATTGTTTTGAGCTAAACAAGGAAAATAAATATTCTTTTTATTATGACTCTCCTATTTTTATGTCTCCTATTAATTATCACTATTTTTTTCAAATTATTTCCTACCAAAATATCCGTTTTTATTTTATTTATTTTTCAAACTAATTGATTTTTATTGTTATTTTAAATCATTTTTTTAATTTAGTAAAATGTTATAACCTGTAATTGTTTATTGTTATAACTTGAAAGATAAAGAATAATGTTATAACTTATAATTATTAGTCCTATATACGTCAATTATAAAATTTTCACCAAAAAAAATTAAAAAATTCAAACTCTGAGAAGTCTCATCATGTGCGGGCCTTACTGCTTTCTTGGGCCCAATGTCTCAATTTGGATGATAAAGTCTTCTGCGGGCCTTACTATTTTCTTGGGTCCAAATATACAAAGAGAAAATTTTAGGAATAACAAAGGTAATAATCATATTAGTGTTTTATAACTATATTTTTGTTTGATATATAGCCTCTGATTTGTATAATCACGAAATATCTTAAATTTGTATATGTTATACCCTTGAGTATCTGCTTGTAATTGTCATGCTCAAACTGGGAAGCTACCTTTGATACAACTGCCTTGACAGGATTGTTGGAGGAAGCTTGGCTAATCTTCACCTTGTATAGCTGCCTTCCTCGCTTCGTCTTCGGCTTTCAGAGTTGTGAACTAACCTCTTCCTTTTACAGCCAGACAACTGGCGGATAAGCTGGGCATCTAAAGAACATAAGATCCGAGTTGCCGCCAGGCATAAAAGTCATATTGTCAACTAGGGAAATTGGCACAACCAGGCATCTCAAACATTGATAAGTGGTAAATCCTTAGGACTGATAAGGAGATCCTTGCCGTGAAGACCACCAAATACCTATTGATCAACCAATATAAAACTGAGAGTTGGAGGACCAAACAACCACCTAGGTGTAGTTGAAAGGTTTCAAGTTAGGCCTTACTTCAGTCTGGTCTCCTCTCCCAGGTCTCAGCTTCAGGCTCCCACCGAAAAACGTATGAAAACGGCAAGGCAAGCAAATGCACGAACGTATTGGAGGCTTTCTCTCATAAGAATCTTATTTTCATCAGTATACGCCTGATCGGCGAGTTCAGTCACACCTATAGGTCCGCTACTTCAAAGGCACCGCCTCACTTAGATCGCCGGGGTTGGAGCTTCTTCGACCTCTAGCCATGACGCTCCTCCCTTACCTTGGGCGTGTGTGTGTAATAGAGGAAATTTTAAGAATAACAAAGGTAATAATCATATTAGTGTTTTATAATTATATTTTGTTTGATATATAGTCTCTGATTTGTATAATCACAAAATACCTTAAATTTGTATACAATTTGTGTGTGCGTGGACCTTTAAGATCAAAGAGTCGAAAGTTTATTCATGAGACAAAACTTATTAAATTTGATATTTTGCTCATAAGACAGTGGAATCAAAAGTTCAAAAACACTAACTTCGAAGCTCATTCTTTTAAATCACCTAAACTAAAGCTATTCATTTACGATTCATAAAGAGTAAAATGTAAGAAAATAATACGTCTGCAAAATGATTGTTGATATGGGAACAATAAAGTATTGCTTGCACAAGGATAAATCCTTCAACAAATTATGTTTTTTTTTTTTGGTGCTTTTTTCTCATACAATTTGAATTTTGACCCATCTAAAAAATGAAACAAAGTTGTAAACAGAGGCGTATCTAGTATTTCGGGATGATAGGTGCATTATTATGAAATGGTGAATCTAATCGGTTTGATATTTAGGTTCTTATCATTCAAAACAATTAAAATTTTAAATTATAGTTCTAAAATTGAAATGCTTAATTAATTAAAACGCCAAAAGTGCTATCAATAACCACTGTTACCAAATTTTAGAAAGAAAAATAAAATAAGACAGATATAAAAGTCAAGTTTCTAACCTCACTGAGAGGTGCACCCAATCATCGTCACATTATATGATACTTCTAGTGTGGGTTCACACATTTATATTTAACAAAAAATTAAAAAAATATAACACTACTATATATGATTTCGGAAGAAAAGCATGAGTTCACGTGAACCCGATGACCCTCCTACATATGCCTCTCGACTTGTAAAATCTCTCTATTATTCTTTTGGAAATGTGCTATAAGGCTTATATTTGAATTAAAATTCCCTGTAATTGCACATCAACATCCCTAGCTTATTCATTTCTTCTCTCTCTAATTATTTTTCCTACTTTTTGGTATCATAAGAAAATTTAAATATACATTACTTAAAAACTCAAAAAAATGTCGATGGACTAAAATTGACAGACAAAATGAATCTCATCAATGATTTTTTTTAAAAAAGAAGAAAATCGACGAAACTCTGTCAAGCACTCGTTGAAAGCAATATTTATGCCTACACCGTTTGAACTCTTATTATAGGCAAAAGATATACGTTAAAAGCAAAAATAAGAAAACAAAGTTTATGTATTGATCGATCATTTGAACTCTTATATTATAAAAAAACAACACATTAGTTGAACAACAACATATATACTCAAATTAATTCATAGTAATTTTGAGTATGTTTACAACGTTCAAGGGTTTAACAACCCTTGGTTTATTTAATACATTATAATAACATTATTCCCAGAACCATCCAGCTGATTTTAACTGATTCTGCAAAAAAACAAAATTAATTGTGCGATCGTTAATCATTTCATTAGTCATTAAAAATATAAAATTTAAATTATTTCCAATTTATTTAAAGAAAATTTTTGAAAAATAAATTCATCACAATAAGTTGAAATAGAAGGATCGAAGAAGTACTACAAAAAATATTTCATATTATATATCATTATACATAAGTTAAACTCTTACGTGTCACAGTTGACAGTCCTGGAGATAGGGACGTTGAGGGATATGCCGCACTTGCTAGGGAGAGATTGAGCAGCATCATCTTTAAGGTTGGGGTATCGATTCGCAGCAGCCTTAACACAGTTGCAAGCAGTCTTTCTATCATCAGAGGATTGAGCGTTACCATTCAAGGTTTTCACCCCGCTGCAGCATGTTGCACCGGGCTCGCCACCCTGTGTCAGGAACGGGATACAGGGTGCCAAGTTAGCATCCACTTGGCCACAAGTGATTGCGCCCCGCGCAACCATTGCTAGCTGGACCACAGCTAGCACAACTAAAACTAGTATTGCAATAGCCTTCATGATTACTTAATTTAAATATTTCTTGAATTTGTATATATATATTGAGATGATTTTTTTTATGTGAATGAATATTATTGTAAATTGAGTGTAGTGTATTTATACTAATTTTGAGACGGCAAAACGGTGGATTAAGTGCGTCATTATTTACAAAATTAGTTGTATTAATTTGTTTTTTTCTTTGTTTTAGTATATATTATGGCGTGATTATAGTAGCACTAGCAAAAATGAAAATGTTATACTAGTTTTGTTTTTTTTCTTTAGTGCACAATTCTCGTGGGTACCTTACATCATCATTTAACTCTACTTTGGAGTGTGGATATAGACTAACATTTTTACTGATAGAAAGTAATATAATTTAAGATGAAGCTATATAGTATCCTAATATTAGTATATTTATGGTATATAATTCTAAATACTACAGAATAATATGTAGTCATAGCAGGGCTATATCTAAGAATTTTTTTTAATAAATAACGTCTTTAAGAGTTGATATTATTAATAAACATTTTATCACTCTTTTACACCGATAATGATCGATTTAGCCCAATGGATCTTGATTAGCCCAAAAGCAGAAGTAGGGGACTTTAAGCCCATTGTATTTGAACTTGTCACTTAGCAAAGATTCTATTGGAGAAATTGACAATTCTACCCTTTTAATTTTCTTCTTATTATTCTGAAATATTTTATGTCAAAGAGAAACTTTCGCAAATAATCACTATAATAAACTTAATTATGCTTCATGGTTATAGTTATGGGTTGTAGCTACAGTTTAAGCTGTCTCGTTTGTATAATTCGTGGATTTGTATAATTCGCAAGTTCATTTCTATAATTCAGTTATTTTTGTATAAACTCGAAATAATGAATTTATACAATTACAAACATCAGAAGTGTAAACAGTTATACAAATTATATTATACAAATTCCGAATTATACAAACGTGCGAATTATACAAAACTAAAAGCAGAGCCGCGTAATTATAACTTAAAGTTGGTCGCAAATTGTAATTAATGCAAACTATTGCTACGTTAAGTAATTAACTAATATATATTTGCTTATACGCATAATTTTCCCTTAAAAATACTATATATATATATATATAAATAAAAATAAAAATAAAAAATATAAAGAAAAATAGAAGGTTAATATTAGGATGAAAGTCTTTGCTTGAGTTAGTATATTTCCTCAAATTAATATGTTTGGATTCCTTAAATTCAAATTTGACATTGAGCAGACTATAATTATTCATGCTTTGATTTATTCTCACCAAAACAAAATGACACCTAATGAAATCCTATTTTCTTTTGTCATCATAATAGCACTTAATGGGAAAAAACATAAATCCCCTCGAACTTATATCAAAAATTTACTTACACGCTTAAACTATCATAATGATTTATTACACATTTTTATTATTCAATTAATGAGTGTATTATAAAAAGTTTGAAGTGAGTCCATTCACCATTGGAGGCTTAATTAATAATTGAGGGAATTGAGCTCCACCACCATTATAACTCATTAAATATTCTTCAAGTTTTTTAGGTAAAGGTCTAAGCTACTAACTAATTTTAATTTTAACAAAATAATATATATATATATATATATATATCGTGTATTAATGTATTTGAAATAAGGCTAGATATTAAATATTCGTGGTCTGTCTACCCGCACGCCCATCACTTGTGATCCTTGACAATATAATTAATTAATTCAATTTGATCAAATTTATACTCCTTCACCTTTTTGGCTTTTAACATATTAAAAATGACTAAAAAAATGAAGCTGTTGGATCATATTTACCCCTAACGTTACTTTTAGGTTTAATATTTTTTTCACCAATTATTTTCAATTAATTTATGTTTTCGTGAAGCACCTAGTTGATAGAGCATAGCTACATTCACTCGATTAGAGTGGTCACTTAAACACCATTCATCATAAATTATATCGTGTATATAGAAAATATATAATACTACTGTGCAAGGCCAATGAAGATCAAATTTACCGGGGTCTGACTTGGCTGGCTTTCGAGTTGGGAAAGATAAGAAGAGCTTGACCGATCCAGCATCCTCCTATAATAGTTAGCAGTACTGAACAAGCGAGTCCCGACATATGTTGCAACGTTTTCAATAGCATGCTCCGCCACGAAGCAAGCTTTCCCATATAGATTAAAAATAAATTTTTATATATTAAAATTTTGAACATCTTTTCAAGATTTCTAACTTCGCCGTCAGATAGAATAGATCATTATTGAAAAAGTAATGTTTTTTGAGAAGTTTGAAACACACATCATTACAATAGCAATTTGCACATCAAACTCATAATTAGCTAGCAGTATGCAGAAGCCATTTGACAAGTATTTGACCTCAACTACCTTTGTTACTATTCTTTGAAAGAGTTGACTTTCAATTATATTCAAGTTAGTGGATATAACTTCAAAATTATCGAAGACACCAGCCAGTTGAAAATAGTAGGTGAAGCTAATTTTATCTTAGCTACATTACTTTAAAATGAATTTTTGTGCATCCATGGGGTCATGAATGAGTCAGATCCTTTTGAATTGGATTAGAAATTTATGTAGACCAATAAATAAAGGTCACGTGTTTAATTAAAATTTAATAAAAAATTATGTAATTGTGCTGTTAATAAAGAGATAATTTTAAAATTAAAAATAACGTTCAGGATAAATTTGATCCAAAAAGGTGAAAGGAGATGAATGCCAAATAATATATACTCGGGAGTGATTCACTTAAAGGACATGAAGTGAATCACTCCCAAGTATATATCACTCTCGAGTTTTGTTCTCTTGTATAAAAATGTATGTATATATATATACATATATATATATATATGTGTATATATGTATATATATATATATATATATATATATGTGTGTATATATATATATATATGTATATATATATATATGACAATTTTGACTAGTAACTAACTAACTCATCTAAGCTAAAAAAAACAAAAAAAAACTCATCTAAACTAGTTATTAGCGGTAATTATTTAACGGCAATGGTAGAAAACGTACCTCTTCGTCCGTGGTGTTCTTGGAGTTTGAAGTGAAACCCCAGAAGAACACCCAATGGAATGCCAACAACGTATAACATATACATTAGGAAGGGTTAGAGGTCAAGGATCGAGATCGAGAATTAGTAAATTATCGAGTGTTGTCATATTTATTTTTGTGGGGCAGGGGCTATTTAGTATATAGGCATGCATAGTCTCTTGGATTAATCTTCACTGTATAGTACCATATGTTGCCTCATTTGTTTTATATCTTATTATTTTGTTATCATCTTGTTCTTTCTATCCTACTTCATTAACATATCTTTTGAGTTAAGGGTGTATCGAAAACAAGCTCTCGATCCCACAAAGAGATAAAATTTACGTACATACTATCTTGACCTTAAACCCCACTTATTAGACTACATTCGATTTGTTGCTATTTAGTAACATACAAAAAAGAAAGATATCTCAAACTGATCATACCCCATCTTATAAATGAGTATTACTTTTCCTACTATATTAATAACCAGATAGATAGGCCTGGAAGACATCCTTTTTAATATATTGAAGTTCTACATCGATAAAATACAAAAGCGATATTTGTTGAGTGTGTATATATATATATATATCTTATATCTTAATGACGCATTCTAAAGTAGTGTAAGTCTAAATCCAAAGCAGACAATATTACTAGTGGATTAGGCTGGTATAGGTAAAATGTATGTGTATATAGTAACATGATAATGGAGGTTAAAACAACACTCCAATAATCAAAAGAGGAATATAATGAACATGTTCATTTCAGTATAAAAAGATTAAAAGGCAAAGCTATACATACATATTGCAATTTGAGGGACACACATTTTTATACTCACTAATTTAAGGCTTATATCACTAGCTAAGATCGTTTAAGAATATAGTAACCACACAGTACAACTACAAATTAAAAAAGTTATAAAAAGCACACAAAAGACTAGGCTTAATTTATTCTGTTTCACAGATATACTCCTCATGATCCTGGAAATAGTCCTAATAGTGTATCACAGTTCTTGTCATGCTCTCTTACATTGTAAGATTGTGTTTTTGTATTGACAACTAATATTCTAATATCTCCATATCTAAAGGTTAAAATGAATTAAACTTTATACCGTATGAAACAAACATTTTTAGCTTGTTGCATCAGTGCCAGATAAATTAGAACATGAGCTATATATTATATATATATATATATATATATATGAGAACTAATAATTCATATATCGATAGTGTAAATGAATGGAACTAGTATCTTGGAGCACAATAGTGTATTTTTAATAAATAAATAAGAAAGAAAAACACAACGAAACTTTTCATGATGACCTTGTAATTCAGGCAAAATAATAATTAGACGTCAAACATCTCTCCATAATATTTTGACCATCCAAATTGTTCACCGTAGCTAAGCTATTAATTAGCTCAACATTTCTTCTCTTTGAACTCGGCCTATCAGTATTGTTATTATTATCTCCTACGTAACGAGGAGGAGGAGGAGGAGGAGAAGAAGAAGATGAAAACTCCGGGGAACGAGGACGTCTCCTCGGCCTCACTCTATTAATCTCCGTTACATTTGATTCAATCAAGTGAGGAAAATTCAATACAGCTCTTGAACCACGTAACTTAAACGCGGTTCTATCATAAGCTAATGCTGCATCCTCAGGTGTCTCATATGTTCCTAGCCAAAGCCGGCACCCTTTTCTCTCGGGGTCCCTTATTTCCGCAGCGTATTTTCCCCATGGCCTTCTTCTCACTCCTTTATATTTTTTCGGCCTATGCTCCAAACGTGTTGTTGACTCCTTATTTTCTTCCCTCTCTTGTAATATCGGGATATTATCTTGTGGAAATATCGCGTTTTGATGATCACAAGTAGTTGAGTATTGTCTAGGAGTTTGAATTTCTGATAATATTTGGGGAAAATCAGGATCATTGAAGAGATGTTGCATTGTATCAAGAAAATTTTGTTCAATATCTAAGGATATTTTTCCTTGCATGATTGTAAGAGAAAATTATATTTTTTTTGGCCTTTTATGGATTAGGGGTGCTTTGAGAGTGATCTAAAAAAAATTGATGATGGATGTATGTATATAGGTTTTTGTGAATTAAGTAATGCATGAATGTGGGATATATTATGAACTTTAAAATAGTGGGTCAAATTTTTACTGTTTCCAAAAAGGGGATATATTATTTTAATTATAAGGATTAAGGAATATAAGTCATCAACGCAACATATAATACGTGATAGTGATTAATGCTTATGTAAGGCCTATAACATTGAAATCAAGTTGAAAATTAAACTTTGTAAAAACATAGAAAAAATTTAATTTAATTAATTACTCTTAATTTGTGCTTAATTAAATCAAGCAATTTAATCTGAAAAGTTACGTATTAAAATGAAAAAAAATACACATACAACCTATTATTGAGTAAAAGTTTACATACACAAAACACGAAACATGTTTATATTAATTGTTACAGGGTATGATTATAGATTAGTCCATAAAAGTTGAGTCTATTACGTATACTCTATTTAAGTGTCAGACATTACATTCAATAATTTTTAAATTAAGTTGATATATAATTCAAATTGTCTTAATAAATAATTTTATGATAATATTTTAAATAAGATACTGTACACATTTTTTATTTACTATGTTAAATATAGTAGAATAACAAAGATTCTTTTTATTAGGTACTTAAAAGACAAATAAAAATAATGCAACTTAGTAAAAATTGAATAGGTTAATTTATAATATTATTTTATTTATTTATTAACTAAACCTATTTTAGTATATTTAAATTATTTAATTATTTAAATATATACATGACTCTAAAAATAAGCACCTCTTTATTGACGTGCCCTTTCTTAACTAAAGATATTATTCTTGTATATTTAAAAATTATGTAAAATACTATAAATTATGATAATTAATTAACTTGAAATAACATATATTAAAAAAATTGATCTCCTCTTGAAATTTTATCGAAGCCACATAAATTAAGAAAAATTACAATAATTAACAATTTAATATATTTTTAAAATATACAAATATTTAGCTGACTCTTGAAATTTTATCTGTGACATATAAATTAAAACATATTAAATAATATATATTATTTGAAAATTATACATTAAAAAAATCAATAAATCATAATAAATAATTAAAATATTTACAAATTATATAAAAAATTAACTGACTCTCCAAATTTCGATGTAATATAAATTGAGATAATAAATACTCAAAATTGAGTAATGTCATTCTCTTTATCATTTATTCTGTTTGTCGGTTCATTGAATGAAATTAGTTATATTGACCCTCTTTCACACAAAAAAAATTTATTTAAATTTGAGCTGTTGTTGAAGTGAATTTTATATTGTGATCTGATCTCTAGTTTATAAAATAATAAAAATAATCAATAGTTGTTTTGGATATCTTAAAAACAGAAATAAATCACTTTTTTTTTTCTTTGATTCTATCTAGACGTTTTATTGAAAATTAATTTAATAGGGGAAAAAAACAAAGTTTGTTTGTTCAAGTAATCTAGTGGAAAATATGTTTTCTTAATCTACTTGTCTCAGTTTAATTAGATCAACTCTTCTTTTTTAGCATCTTAAAATATTTGACACGTAAGCTCGTTGATAATTAATTCGCATGTAATTAGACATACTTTAATTAACCACACTTTGTGCATGTTTAAGTGTTTCTTAATGTTGAAAAATGTTCAGTTGAGCTTTATTAATGGTGTAATCTTATTCTCTGAGGCAAAACCAAGATTAGAATTTAAAAGTTCGAAATTTCAATTCTTTAAGTTATTGAGTTTTTCCTTTTTTTAATATACATACATAATTTGAATCAAAGTTACGAAACTTAACTGAATTCATAATCAATAACAAATGAAGTAATCTTACGCAAAATGTCATTAAACTAGAGAGTACCTTTTTAGTCTAAACACGCAAAGTGACTTCCTTAATTAATAATTTTATACTTTATGTTGCAAATTTTTTCTGTAAGATAACATTTTAAAAAGAAACTAATTAAACTTAATAATGTTACACACGGTGACACAGATGATAATTATTTAACCTAATGGATGAATAATTAAGAGTGATAGGTAGATTTTAAAATAGTGACAATTCAATCTAAACAATAGCTAGGTTGATTAATATATCGTATCAAACTTAACACCTTCATTTTTGTTTTTAATTTATTTTGAATAATACCTTGAGCTATTCACAATAATTATGCTGATCCAATTCTATTTTATTATATACAATAAAACAGTTTTAGGTAAAAATTCATTACTCAAAAATATGTTGAAATAATTTTGAGAAAAGACATAAAAATTGTAGGAAGAATTTTTGACAACGACTTCAAAAGTTAAAAGTATTTTTCTTTAATTTAAAAAATATTTCTATTTTACATTAAATTGGGTATAAATTAAATGTAGTAAGTACGGCAACACTAACATAAATACTATATTAATATAAGAAAAAATAAATAAATAACGTTAATATTATTATCTTCGAGAAAAATCAAAAATTGACGAAGCTATGGCGGCGCCGCCTGGCTGCTTTCATCAAAAAATTTCAGCTGATTAGTCATATGAATTAAATTCAACTAGACTACTCATACCCTTAATAGATATATTTCGTCCGTATATTTTTGAGAAAAAATTTGAATTTCATTTTTACTATATTAATTTTAAAAATCAAGAGATAATTTATCATTTTATTTTTATTTTATCATTATTATTAAAAATATTATTCATTTTCCGATGAATGAAAAAGTTCATACTAATAATTAGGAGTGACATAATAAGATTAGTACTTTATTTATTACTTCTTACACCTTGTTTGGATGGTTGTTACCCGTTGTATTGTATTGTATTGTATTGTTAGTTTAAAGTATTAATGTTTGCTTTGATTGTTACTTAACTTCTTTTGTATCGTATTGTTTAAATCCATCGTTAGATAACGATAAAAAAAATCATTTTATGTAACGACCGATTTGGTGTGATCGTGTAGTTACCTTAATATTTTCTTCTCATTTCGTTTTTATTATTTAATAATTATATTTCATCTTTTACCCTATCTTTTCATAGTAGCAGCTCTATCCCGTACCTTACTCTTTCTTTTTTTTGTAGATTTATCATTCAAATCATGGATGAGTAACGTTATGTAACGACGGAGAACGATATTATTTGTATTCATTGAAACAATACAATATAATATAATATACAACACAATAAAATAAAATATAATACGATACATTATGAAATAAAATTGTGATATATATTACTCCATATTTTACGCTATTTTTTCGTAATCTAACCTTTACAAACATTCCTTTCTTTTCCTCGTGTTTTTTGTTCATTGATCAGGACAAAATGGTGTTTTACTAGTCTTTGTTTTAATGTTCAATCATTTTCGACTGTGTTTATTAGTGTGTGTTGTCACTATCGACTATCATGCAGATTCATCCCACCACACCAAATATCTCCTGCTAATTAAAGGAAGTACTCACCATAGACACTTGTAAAACAACAAAGAATTTTTTTAAAAAAATAATAGATCGATTTCTGATTAATTAACTCTCAGGTTGTCACTAATCAAGCGGTTTGTAATAATTCTTAGGAAAAACTACGAAAAATAGCAAATTACAATACATATTATATAGTTATAGTATATTTTATTTATTTATTATGGATATATTTAATTATTAAATAACAAATACAGACTCTAAAAACCTAATTAAGTTTTTTCGGCCCCTTTTACGCTTCACTATTCCCTAGTTCCCACCTTAAAAGTTTCTCTTTCAATCTATCCCCAAATCAGCGTCTCTTTCCCCCAAGTTTCCTTACAATTAACGATCCTTAGCATGATTTCATGAGCTATTTTGTAATTCAGACTCATAAAATATCTTCTAATTCCATTTTTTTCTCTTTTTCATCGAAGGTTATAGTTGTATACACGTTTCATCTATCTTTAGGATTTCGGTCGAAAGTATTTTTTTCACCATTACAATGGCGGAAGTTAGTAGTCCGGAGAGGGTCACAAGAGGTACACATTTTTTTGATATTTTGTTGGAAGAAGTACATTCGTTTGATTTGTGTATCACTCAAGAGAAAGCCAAAATTTTAGGCTCTAATGCTGCAATGGAGATCGAGAAATGAACAAAGATTCATAATGACATATTGATGGGTTGTACACATATATAATTGTATTGTTTTAGTTTTGCCATATTGTTGGGCGGTACATGATACATTAATACTTATATTGTTCAAACAAATATATGAGTTCATTGTATTCAAAGTATGTTAGTCAATTGTTGTATTCATATGAATATTATATAATTTGTACAAGAGGAAGAAATTATTGTTTAAATACTTTTCAGATTTTTATATAGTAGAATATTTATACACTTGGATACTTCTATTGTATTAGATGTCATTATCTGTATTGAATTATTAACAGAAGTTTAAAATGTGGATATATTGAGTTTGTTGTATCTTAGTGAATTGTTGCATTCTTATGCATACATTTCATTTGTATACCTATACTATTCATGTGTGTATTCAATAGTTGTATTAACATGGTAAATGTACACACAATGCATTTATTGTATGCAAGAAATCAAATTTTATGTTTTAAATCAGATTTTGAGTATGTTGTATCCCAATTTTATTGTTAAATGAATAGGAATCCAAGAGTGTATGCTCTGAATTGGTCATTATTTCTTATTAATTTGATAATGAAAATTTGAGAGTTCAAAGTGCATAATTAAAGGGCAAACAATTATAGTAACAAAAAACCCTTTATTTAGTGCATTATATTTAAAATTGTATCATTGTATTTTAAGAAAAAATCTATAAATACTTTGAATATAGCGAGATTTAGATAGAAACTATAGCTATTTTGGATAAATATAATACTTATAGCTATTCTAATCTAATAACCCTAAAACTATAGTTATTTTTGTAAGTTGCTCTAATTCTTACATGATTTTGCTATACAAGCCAAAAGTAATTAACTAGTTGAAAAAAGGATAAAAAGGAATTTTGGGCTTGATGAGCTCTGAAGGCACCGGGCCAGACCAGTTGTAGGAGTTGGGTCAGATTATGGGAAATTGTGGTTCAAATCATCATTAACTATGATCTAATTTTTCACGACAAAGGTTTAGAGAATTTTTACTTGTTCGGCATAAGTTGTATAGTATCTCATTTGCCTATGAGTATATATGTGGTTGATGTAATTGGCTAATATAAAATCGTAAAGAACAAGGTGGAGAAATATGACTATACACATAGTAAACACCAAAACAAAACACCCTTTGTTTTCATATTAATTTTTACATTAATTGTTAATAACAAGAATCTTAAGCCTTATAGTAATTTCATCAGCACTAGTTTATTTAAGTTAATTATAAGGTCTTCTTATAGCAATTCAAAAACCTAATGGATTATCCATTATTTTCCTCTTATTTCCATCTTTTATTATCTGTACTCTTAACCATTACTACTATTTTATGGACATCAAGAAAAACACTAATAATTAGTAGTACCAAAAAATTGGCCCCTCAAGTCCCTGGTACATGGCCAATTATAGGACATCTAGCTCCACTATCTTATTGGTTACAAATTACAATTATGCAAAATTTTCTTATTCCAATTATGGTCCTTATTATCGACATATCCTACAATTAGCATTATCAAGTAGTAGTTTCGAGAAAATGAAGCATGTACGAATCTCTGAGATTGAAACTAGCATAAAAGAATTATATTCTTGGACGAATGTGGATCGTACTATTAATATAAGTGAATGGTTTGAACAATTGACATTGAACATTATCGTTAGGATGGTATGTGGGAAGCAATATAATCGAGTGGAGGAAGATGAAGAAGCTCAACGTATGAGAAAGATATTTAGAGATACTATGCTTGTGTCAGGGCAAATTGTTCTATACGATGCAATTCCATTCAAGTTATTTAAATATTTGGATTTTCAAGGACATATTAAGTCGATGAAAAGAATTTTTAAAGATTTAGATGAGATTCTTCAAGGTTGGCTGGATGACCATATGAGAAAGGAAAATATTGTTGATGCAATGCTTATGGTAACGATTCGTGATGATTTCAAAGCTTATGGTTATTCTCAATCAACTGTGATCCAGGCAACTGTTTTTGTAATTTTTTTTTGCTCCTAATTTGTGTTATAAACATGATTTTCTCATTCATTTTCCACCAAACCAGCTCACTGGGAAAAGACACGGTGGAAAATAAATTCTCATTAAATAATGAGAAGCTTTCTAATATTTGACATGCATAATGTCCTTGTTATTGAACAATCCACACGTAATGAAAAAAGCCCAAGAAGAAATAGACACTAAAATTGGTAAAGAGAGGTGGATAGAAGACTCTGATATTCAAAATTTAGTCTATCTTCAAGCTATTGTTAAAGAAACGTTACGTTTATATCCATCAATACCTTTATCAGTACCTGATCATGAGGCAGTGGAAGATTGTAAAGTGGCTGGTTATCACGTTCTAAAGGGTACACGCTTATAAGTGAATGTATGGAAAATACAACATGATCCCAAAATTTATTCCGATCCTGAAAGTTTTATACCAGAGAGATTCTTGACGAAAGAAGAAAAGATCACAGACGGTCATGGTCAACATTTTGAGTTTATTCCTTTTGGTTCTGGAAGATGATCTTGTTCTGGAATGACGTTTACACGGATAAAGTAAATATATATCAGTTAATTAGTTAATATAGGTACAATTTGTCTTAATTACAATTCGCGACCTACTTTTAGCTATAAACACGCGGCTTAGTTTTTTAGTTTTGTATAATTTGCACGTTCGTATAATTCAGAATTTGTATAATATAATTTGTATCTTTTGTATAATGTAATTTTGTATAATATAATTTGTATAACTGTTTAAAGTTCAGATGTTTGTATTTGTATAAATTCGTTATTTCGAATTTATACAAAAATAACTGAATAATATACAAACGTACCCACGAATAATACAAACTCACCTGCGAATTATACAAAGTGCGAATTATACAAACGAAACAGCTTAAATTGTAGCTACATTTCGTAATTATGCAAACCATAGCTGTGAAACATAATTAAATTTATTATAATGGCTATTTGCGAAAGTTTTCTATTTCAAAAAACTATTACATAAAATAATTAGCGAAAATTGCATCGAAAAAACTGCATCAAATTCCCTTTTTTTATTTTTAAAATCAAGGGTTTACATTTTACTTATTTTTACTAGCTATTATTAATTGGTTAGTCTACCTGATAGTTACTTAAAACTTTATTAATGCATGTAACTTCTATAACCATTAATCAAAATAAAATGAATTAACTGCAGAATCAAAATTATTTATTCAGATCATAATTGTCCTACAACGGAAATACATACTTCCTTTCTTCCAATATTCCTAATTTTAACAATAGTTGGAGGAGGAGAAATAAGACGACAATGGTTCTTCATATATTTTTTCAATAAATATCTTTTCAAATCTCGATAAGATTTCAGGTTCGAACCTTGAGAATGAAATTACTTTAATCATAACGAGCATTATTCCACCTTCAAAAGTGAGATTTTTTGGCGCGAAGCGAGTGGCCAGGGCACAAAACTAAAGTAGTAGTATTAAGCCAAAGTGCCCAATTCAAATCTCTCCATGATACAATGACTATTCAAATTGGCTTTGGCTAAGCTATTTATTAACTCAACATTTCTCCTTTTTGGACTTGGAGAACACTCAATATTATTGCTTGTTTTGATGGTGGAAATCGAATTTTCATTAAGAGAATTTAAACATCTCTTTGGATAAACTCTATTATAGTCACCTACATTTGATCTAATCAAATGTGGGAAATTTATCAACGCTCTTGCCCCTTGCATTTTATATGCAGCGCGGTCATAAGCCAATGCTGCATCCTCAGGTGTCTCGTATCTCCGCTGCAAACTTACCCCACGGACGCCTCCTCACCCCTAGATATCTCCTCCAACTCGGTGGAGCGTCTACATGACGCTCCTCCGTGGATAATGACTTAGTAGGACTAGGAATATCATGATTTACTAGTAATTGGGAAGAGTCAATAGTAATATTAGTATTATTGACTCAGCTTATTTCTGAAAAGATCATATCTGAATTTTCACAGAAATAATGTTCTATCGAATCGTAGCATAAAATATTGTTTAGGTCAAAATCTTCTAATGAAATAACTCCAGGCTGCATCATTTGGTTGAAAAACCTAAGGAATTTTTTTTTAATGGGATTTAGTTAATTCCTGTTCTTCATATTTTATTCTATATATATAGTGGTCCTGCATAGTATATTGTCTTACGCATTTCGAGGAAGCTCACATATTCATATATTATATTGTATAGTATGTATTTGGGCATGTGTTTTATAGGAGTTTTAATGACACCTTTGGAAGGAAAAATAAATATACACACTAAATTATTAAAGTATTCCGACCATCTCATTTTATGTGTTTTTTTTCTTTTCGGAAGCTTAGAGAAATCTACAGTCGCGCACCGGATACATTGGCTCTAGTAGCTCATAAACGGCGAGTCCAATGCGACGAATACGACTAAGAGATATCACCTATTGCATTAACTAACCATTCTTAAAGGTATGGCTATTTTTTTACTGAGTACGAAAATTTTAAAAAATTAAACATAACTTTTTTACAAGTCAAATTTATGTGACATATCAACATTATTCAAAGTGAGTTGGGTGAGAGTACTTTAGTATTTTAGTTTCTATCTTTTTAAAAAATAATGTATTTTTATATTACGTAATTCCAACAGCCATTAAACATAAAATGAAAATATTAAAATCAAATAATTTAAAGGTGTGCCTTTATGATAATTGGTCAAATATTTTTTTCCCAGTCACGTCTAAAGTTCAAGAAACTTGGTGTAATTTTGAACCACAGGTCAGAAGAAATAGTAAGCAATAAATGGAGTAACATTTAGAGCTGTCAATATGAGCTGATGCACCTCATCCGGGCTAATTCATATATTCTTTGAAATTTGACGGGTCAAATCAAACTGACTCATTTTTTTTGTGGGATTGAAAATAGCCGGCTCAACCCACAAGTATGTGGGCTACGGGCGGTGTCGTGTCAGTCCACTTTTTTAAAAAGTATATTTTTTATAATTTTTGAAATCATATTATATTTTAAAAATATTATTATAAATATCGACAAGATAATATTATACGGTGTTAATCAAATATTTCTATTTTAATAAAATGAGAATAAATGTGTAGAATTGAAGAGAATATTGTGAAATTTTTCTTGTATTTCTTCACTGTAAAGTAACGTATTTATACAACTGTTTGAGTAAGGAAAGAAAATAACAAACTATACAGCTGGCTAAATATCATTTGTCCAAGTAAATGACAAGGAATAACTAATTATATATTCTGTACAAAGGATCCTAGGCAGATGTAGGGCTAGGATTTATGCCAACACTTTCTGATTCAAAGGATGAGGTGGTGTCATCTGTCCTTCTAGAAGATATAAATCTTTTTGTCTTCATTTCGTTTGAATCAGGTTCTACCGCATCTTTGTTCATTTTGAATTTCCTTTGTTCTTCATCAACAATGTTACTGTTAAATCAAACACCCCCCTTCAAGTTGAAGGGGAGCGAAGAGAGACCCAACTTGCAAAGACAATGAGAGTGGGAAGGACCAGACAAGGGCTTAGTAAAGATGTCGGCGAGATGAGAAGATGAAGGGACAAAGTTGAGGGAAATTAAGCCGGCGGAGAACTGTTGACGGACGAAGTGACAGTCAAGTTCGACGTGCTTCGTCCGTTCGTGGAAAACACGATTGCGGGCGATGTGAAGGGGAGCTTGACTGTCGGAATGTATGGGGATGGGTAGAGTAGGTGAGACGGAAAGATCTGTGAGAAGACGGTGAAGTCAGGTTAGTTCGGCGACAAGTCACCGCATTGACCGGTATTCCGCTTCGGCGGAGGACAAAGAGGCAGAGATCTGCTTTTTAGACTTCCAGGAGAAGGTTGAGATTTGTTTCCAAGAATGGGTTGCTGGACTGCTTAATAGGAGGATAAGTCAGCAGGAGACAGAGGATTGTGGTAGACCTCTTTCTGTTTCTCATCTTGGATCAAAAGAGAATAAGCTAGGCTCACACTAGACAGTGGAGAAATCATGATGATGTTGCTTCTTACAGATCCATAACTATCATTCAAACCCATTAGGAATTGAATGAACCTCTCATCTTGTAGAGATTTCAGTCTCTTATTCTTTCCACAACAAGTGCAATCACATGCACAGATCACAGAACAGTGGAGAGAATCAAGCTCAACCCACAACAACTTAATTTTAGTGAAGTAGCCTAGCTATATCACTAGTACCCTGTACTAAATCACTAATCTCTTTTTGCATGTGATAGAGTTTGGCACCATTAGACTGTCCAAATCTATCCTCAAGATCAGCCCAAAGACTTTCAGCACTCTTTGAATACCGGACACTAGCTGCTATTTCCTTAGAGAGGGAGTTCAGCAACCAAGATGTCACCATGTCATTACAACGATTCCATAGCCTGAGGTTGGCTGAACCCAGCAACAGGTTATTTGCAACTCCCATCTATAAAACCAAGCTTGTTCTTGGCTGAGTGTGCACTGAGGAGAGCCCTCTTCCATCCTGCAAAACCATGAACATTGAAGACAGTGTTGACGAGGATCATGCCCGGAGAGTCTGAGGGATGAAGAAAAAATGGATCATTAAAATCCATAGTTGGAGATCCAGAAGCTACAACTGTAGCAGCAATGGGAGCTTCTTCAGTATTGGGCATTTTGGATCAAGGGAGAAGAATAAAAGAGAATGAAGAGGAACAGGATCAACACTTAACCTATTGCTCTGATACCATGTAGAATTGAAGAGAATATTGTGAAATTTTTCTTGTATTTCTTCACTGTAAAGTAACGTATTTATACAACTGTTTGAGTAGGGAAAGAAAATAACAAACTATACAGCTGGCTAAATATCATTTGTCCAAGTAAATGACAAAGAATATCTAATTCTATATTCTGTACAAAAGATCCTAGGCATATATAGGGCTAGGATTTATGTCAACACTTTCTGATCCAAAGGATGAGGTGGTGCCATCTGTCCTTCTAGAAGATATACATCTTCTTGTCTTCATTTCATTTGAATCAGGTTCTACCGCATCTTTGTTCTTTATCTTGAATTTCCTTTGTTCTTCATCAACAATGCTACTGTTAAATCCAACAAAATGACATCATAGAGCTTTGATTAGGTATTTCTTCGGTCGTTTTTGGTTAATGATTTTTTAATTATTAAAATCAAATTAAATATAATATATATTCATCAATTTAATTTTATACTCCCTTATTTGAAACTCATTATTTTCAAGAATATGAAGCAACGATTCTGATGAAATAATAACAAAATAATATAAATATAGCGTGGCGGAGGAGTGGGTATTTGCAGACTTTGTTTCTTTATATTATATATATATAATATACTATTGGAAAAACAAATTTAATAAGGCTCTCTTTTTTGTTGAATAGTAGAGAATATTAATTATTATTACAAATTCATATATCACCCACCTATTATTATAAATTATCTTATAAGGTGACGATTGGTCAAAGCGTCGCTCCACAACTATATATCAGAGTTGGAAGTGGCCATTCTCACAAATGTCTCTATTTTTGATGTATTTTTAATTTTTATTCTTAAATTTAACTGTCTATTTTTTTCCTTCTACATTTTAAGTAAAAAAAATAAATAAGTGATCAAAAATATTTTTGATATCGAAATAAAAAGTAATTTTCATATTGCATGAGTTTATGTTTTCATATCATAATATAACACAAGTACTTATGACTTAAAAAACATAACACGTTATACCTCTTATTTTTAAGGAAATTATGATGAATAAGATAAAAATTCAGTTGAGAATCCACAAATTATGATGTCAGAGGCATAACTTTATTTCTGCCGAACTTATGCCAATAAAGGCAAAAATTCTTTAAATTTAGACCGAGCGAATTAAATGCTATAAAACTTATCCCGGATAACACAATTTCTACGAAACTTATATTGACGAGATGAAAATTCTCTAAACTTATACCATGTAAAATCAGATCCTAACTAATAACATTTTGGCTCTCAAATTCTTTATTAGTGAGTAACAAATAAATAATATGTAAGCTTAGATATAGTACTTTTAAGTTATAGAATTTTATATAGAATATCAAAAAGCCAGAATTTTTGGAACTGAGTACAATAATTATTTTCTGCACAATGAATATACTTATTATATGTGTATATGTTTAATATACTGGAGACATTAACTTTGCAGAAACATAAACAACACAGTTTAAAACATGTACTCAAAAACAACAATTAATATCATAAGCATAAATTAATGACAGTAAAAAAATACCAGGATATGTAAAAATAGAATGAAATAGAAAGGGAAAAACCAAGTCCACAGTGTCCCCTTAAGAAAATTATTTCTCTCTAATACCTGAGGTTTAAAGAATTAGATCCTCTCAGGATGGAACAATTTTATTCACCAACGTATTGATATAAAAACAATGGTGTCAGTAAGCCACTCAACAGGAGCAAAGTACACAAATATTTAATTGTGGAGTAGAAGAAGAAGAAGTTCAGAATTTTCGTTGCTTTAAAATGAGAGGAAATCTCTCTATTTATAGACAACAAAGGGTGGTGTGAACAAATGCTTATTGTGCCTTATCGGAAAGGTCACAACTCTTTGGAAAAGTCACAACCCTTCGGAAAGGTCACAACCCTTCATAAAAGTCGCAACTATTCATAAAAGTCACAATTTTTCATGAAAGGGGAAGACTAGTTTTGAAAATAAATAAATTAAAAGGAAATCCTCGTTTGTGGTGGCGCCACGTAGGCGGGCCTATGATTCTCTTTTATATATATATATGTGATTAAAAAATAATTGTGAAGAATTAAAAATCTATATAAATAGGCGGGTTGTGCATATAGATGAATTAAAATAGACTTGAGAATTATTGCATAACTCTATCTGATATTACTTGCGTTGAGTTAAAGATGACTTAATGATTAGAAAATTTGACCACGCTTTTCAGTTGATATATAATAAAAAAATATTAATTTATAAGTTAATTTTTTTGTTGAATATAATTGGGATAGAGGAAGAACCATTTTAAAGAAAAATATAAATTGTTGCTAAAAAGGTCAAAGTCCGTGTTTTATTAATCAAAAGGAAATTATGTACAGAAAATAATGTCTATTGAGTCACCATACAAATAATAATTTATGCAGGTAGAACGCCAAAAGAAAAACTCACAAATTTTACTGCTTAATTATTTTGTATGAGCATATATATTTTGAAACTATAGAAAAAAAAACAATATTCAATTGTCAATCGTATTATATCAATATATCACCATTCATACTTCTAAAGCTAGCTCGTTATTAATTTTAGCACTTCTTCATATATGTAGACATTTTTTCATCAATAATCACCTCCCTTTTTATTTCAATACCTCAAAATATTTTAAATTTACATAATAGTGACACAACAAAAATATTGTTATATATGTATACTAGTAAAATTATCCGCACCTCGCGCGAAAATTTAATATTACGGAATTTATAAAATAATACTTAAAACCTATCAGTCATTAAAACTAAAACACTATATCATTTTACATACAAGATTACGTAGTAACGAACATTAATAATGTAAAGGAAAATGAAAATTATAGCATTTTATCATTTATCCTTAATAACATAAGCATAAATTAATGACTGTAGAAAAACATACCAGGATCTGTAACAATAGAATGAAAAAAGGAAAAAATTGATCTCACTGAATGCACAATGTCCCCTTATGACCCTCTAGTACCCGATATTTAAAGGAATAGATTCTCTCAGGATTGAATGATTCTATTCACCAGTGTATTGATACAAAAACAATGGTGTCAGTGAGCCACTCAACAAGAACAAAGTACATGAATATTTTATTGTGCAGAAGAAGAAGTAGTTCAAAATTAAA
Source organism: Solanum etuberosum (assembly GCA_029582245.1). Taxonomy (NCBI): domain Eukaryota; kingdom Viridiplantae; phylum Streptophyta; class Magnoliopsida; order Solanales; family Solanaceae; genus Solanum; species Solanum etuberosum. The sequence continues at coordinate 56,676 of JAJONR010000557.1, forward strand.
ATGAGAGGAAATCCCTCTATTTATAGACAATAAAGGGTAATGTGAACAAATGTTTATTGCGTCTTATCGAAAATGTCACAACTATTTGGAAAAATTACAATCCTCCGGAAAGGTCACAACCTTTCATAAAAGTCACAACTTTAGATAAAAGTCACAACTCTTCATGAAAGGGGAAGGCTAGTTTTGAAAATAAATAAATTAAAAGGGAATCCTGGTTTGTGGTGGCGCCACGTAGGTGGGCCTAAGGTTCTCTTTTATATATATATATATGATAAGGAGTTAAATTTTACAAAAGTTTATTATTTAGGCATAAACATAAATGTCATTTAACTTGGCCCTATTTGACGTCTATGTCCTCTAATTTTGGGTGTGCATAAATATACACTTAAATTTATATAAAATTAAACAAGTAAACACACATATTCTATATGACATAATTATACACGTAGGATATAAATTGTCATGTAAAATGCCATGTGATTCTTCTATAGCCATACAATTATCTATTGAACTATAGTATTAAGATATATTCTACATTTTAATTAATCATGAACTATATATATCAAATTAATCTATTACAAATATATTAACATTAGTATTTTATTTCCTAATCTTACATTGTTCTCTGATGGACGATAGTTCATTATAATTATTAGTGCAAAGAGCCCTCGTGGAGTTTTCTAATGAAATTAGTAGGATTAATGTTATTTAATTTGGATTCAGCTAGTATTTATGTCTTTTACATTTGAATATGAACAAGCAGACACTTATAAAATTGAACAAATATGTACGTGGCGCCCTACATGACAATTTTGTCAGATGTGGCATCCAACGTGTATTATGCCGCGTAGAACGTGTGTATCTACTTATTCAAATTTATATAAGTTTAAGTGTCTCTTTGTGCACACCCAAAGTTGGAGGACATAGATGCCAGATGAAACCAAATTAAATGTCATATTTATGTATTATATCTTTATTATTGAATAATCATATTTCATCTTTTATTCTTAGGGAAAAGGTCTGATATATCCATCAACTTTACCATTTAGAGCTGATATACCCCTCGTTATGAAAGTGACTCATATATACCCTGACCATTTGTATAACAGTAAGGGTATATACGAGCTCTAAATGGTAAAGTTAAGGGGTATATCATGTCATTTTCCCTTTATTCTTTCTTTTCATAGTAACTCTACTTTGTACATTACTTTTTTTTTTGTTATAAGTTTATCATTCAAATTAGGATATGTGACATTTTATAATAACAAAGAACGATATAATATATCCAAACATTATATTCATTAAAAAAATAAAATACAAATTAATATAATACCATACATTCGGGAAACAATAGGAAACAACCATCCAAACAAAGTGTTAGTCCCAAAATTTTAATTTGTTGGCATTGATGGAATCTTGGTCGACCCGAAGCAACTGCAGAATCCTTCGCCATTTTCAATTGAATGAGCTAAAAGGTGTAGTAAGTTCCCATGGATCGTTGGACAGGAATCTTGAAGGTGCCATTGTACAACACATATTATCGAGTTGCTGCTTCACTTTGCCTTTCTCCTTCTCCCAAATCTCTCTCTGTAAGTTTTTTTTTTTTAAACCCTAAATCCTTTTCAGACTTCAATTTATCCCAGCAAATTCACTTTTAAAAAAATTTGGAATTGATATTTTAATCGCGTAGCTATGTAGATCAATCTATCAATCATCTGTGCTTCAAGTCAAATTCGTATATGTAGCCCCAGTTCTAATTAGTTGGTGTCCTTTTATATGTATTTATTCAAGACCACTTACATATGTGGGCATGTTGAATTTTGTATTTAATGAATTTTGATTTGTAGGGAGCTTTGTAGATACTGAAAAGGAAATTTTGATGCTCAAATATGCTATTGAACTTTGAGAAAAGTCTCATTTATGGTATCGGTTAAAAGTTTTGCTCATTTATGTGGTTTTCGTTTGAGAAAAGGCATTATCCATGCCATTATTTGTTAACTGAAATGGCATAGATGACCCAAACTTTCAACGGAATCCTTTTCTCAAAGTTAAATTGAGCCTGTTCCCTTCTAAAAATAATTTAATTAATGATGTGGCTGAATCATTATTGACCACGTGTAAAAAATGGTTTTGCTAAACCAAAAATATTTTTAGTTTACAAATAGTGGCATGGATGAACCTTTTCTCAAACGGAAATGGCATAGATGTGCCAAACTTTTAACGGGTGACATAAATGAGCATTTTCTTAAAGTTCGATGACATATTTGAGCCTTTTCCTTTTCTTTTTTTTTATATTCGAAGTGATGTGCATTTTAGCTATTTACTGTTTGGGTAGAAAGGAAGTTGTTTTCTTTATTGTTTTTAATCGAATGGCCTCCTCCTCTTATGCCTTGCATTTTGTATGAAACCTAGGTGCCTGTTGCAAATGCTATTTTTTTCAATGGAGATAAGATTGAAGGGACGGGAAATCCAGTGATTGAGAGATTATCTGACCTGCAGCAAATTGCTGAAATCTTGGTTTCGAAATTTGGGAATTCTATCAATGCTTGGGTTATTGAGGCACCTGTCTTCAATGGACCTTTTGCGGTTTATAAAGACTTTATACCTTCTGTCAATGAATATGGAGAGCCTAAATCTTATGATGCAGATGGTTTCCCTGCTTCTTCCTCCATTGTCTTGCTTTTGTGGAATTGCTTAAAAGAGGTATTATCTATTGTTCGAAGTACCTGCCTTGTGCGCTGATCACCATGAACCACTTTTTAGTTAAGTTAGTTCAACTTGATTGAAAGAAAAAATTTAAGGTGAAGTTCCTCATTAGAGTCTCGTATAGATTGTAAGTCTTTTTGGCTCTAGGATGTACTATTTTAGCAGTTTCTTGTAGTGCCATGTATGTCCTCTTGGCTCTGTAGTTTAGGTAAATATTACACTATCCTCAAGGTAGGGTAAGGTCTGCGTACACCCCACCCTCCCAAGATCCCACTTGTAGGACTATAATGGGTATGGTGTTGTTGTTATATCACACTATCCTCAAGAAAAAGCTAAATAAGCCTCAGAACAAAGTTAAGGTTTTGACATGACCATCTTGTGAATGAAGATGTCCGTTGGGCCTGTTTTGACTAGAACTCGCACTAAATATGTTTGTAGAAGACATAGATGAGTTGTGAAGATCTAAGAGAGTTTATTCAGTCTGTTAGTTCTTGCAAAAACATTGGAGGAAGTACTTTCCCATTTATATCTATATTGATTCTGTTAATTCTCGCAAGAAAAAGTGATGAATTACTAATTGCTTTTTGCTATGCTCCTTATAGAGGTTGTATAAGGCTATAACTCGCTTCTCTAGCTGGCTTGTGAATATTCTTCTTCATTTTGTGGTGTTTCTTCCATTTGATCTCGCTTGCTTTTTCACATTTGTCCATATGCAGAATATTAGGAATCATAGTGATATACTGCCTGTTCAAAGAGGGGACTTCATACTTCTTCTTGCACATTTTCATAGAACATTATATGCAATGATTTTGCATGTTTAGTTGCTTATGAATTTACTTTACTGTCTTAAAACAGGCAAAAAGTGTCATTTCAGGGAAACAAAAAGAGCCCTATCAAGCTGAAGTTTCTACATCATCTTCAAGTACACCAAGAACTTTGCTACTTGGATTTAGTAAGGGTGGTACTGTACTCAACCAGCTGGTTACTGAGCTTGGTTTTGCACCAGTTCAGCTCACTGAAGACGTGCCGTTAGCAAACAAGAATGTCACAAATGGAGGATTTTCCTCCCAGCCACAAGATCAGATTATTCCAAATTCTAAAGATGGCTTCTTAAATAGCATAGCTGAGTTCCATTACGTAGATGTTGGTCTAAACACAGAGAGAGCATATGTAACCAACCAAGATGTCATTCATAAAATTTCTGATCGCCTCGTCCAAGGTGCCCCTGGAATTCGGTTTTTCCTTCATGGAACTCCTAGACAATGGTGTGATCGTGACAGGATTTGGATCCGGAAGGAGAAAGATGAGTTTTTTCGGCTTCTCAAAGAAGCAACTCGGAAGAATATGGGGAAATTGTATATACGTGAAAGATTGTATTTTGGTAATAAGCTCCCTGATCTCCAGATACACTTTGAAATCATCGAGCATTTGGATGTGAGCTGAGTGTTTCTTCTTGATAAATTCATGTATTCATCACCTTTTGTCAACCTCCCAGTAACTAGTTCAAGTAATCAATACGATTATGGTGTTTTTGGCTCTGTGATTGTTATAGTATTTCGCAAGTTATGTTGCAGTTCAAGATTTTCTTGAATGTCTCTGTATATATTTCATACATTTTTTTTCTCCGTCCTAATTTATGTGACACATTTTGGATTTTGAGATTTAAACAAGTCTATTTTTATCGTAATTTTTTCATATATATCTTGGATCGTTAATTATAGTGATTGAAAAAACAAATATTGTTAAAACCCTAAAGCTTCAATTTTACATCTTTATTTGCTACGAAACTTACTTCCGAGTAATGAAGGATAGAAAACCCTTTGGGATGTGGAGCACAATAGAGAGAGAATGCCATGTTTTGCTTCAACGGAGGAACTCCAAAGCCACTCTTCTCCGTATTCACGCCATAGTGCTTCGAAACGCCATTGAAAATAACGTCAGTCTACTCACCATGCTCATTTCAAGCTTCTCCGTCAGCGACCCAGTTTCTGGAATCAGCCATGCACGCCGCATGTTCGACAAAAGTCTCCAAAAGGACAAGACTTTCCTCTGTAACGCGATGATAAAATCCCACATGGGTGTTGGTCAATTCGCCGACTCAACATTTCTGTACAGAGATTTACTAAGACATACAAGTTTTAAACCCGATAATTACACGCTTTCGAGCCTTTCCAAGTGTTGTGGCGCAAGATTGGTGTTGTGGGAAGGCTTGGAAATTCATAATCATGTGTTGAAATGTGGGTTTACTTCGAATTTGTTTGTGGCCACTTCGTTGGTTGATATGTATGGAAAGTTTGGTGAAATGGTTTTTGCTAGGAAGTTGTTTGATGAAATGCCCCAGAGAAGTCCAGTCTCGTGGACAGCTTTAATTGGAGGTTATTTGAAGTGCAGATGTATGGGTATTGCTGAAGGACTTTTTGATGCAATGCCTGAGAAAGATGTTGCTGCGTTCAATGTGATGATTGATGCTTACGTGAAGAAAGGAGATATGCTGTCAGCAAATAGATTGTTTTGGGCAATGCCGGAGAGAAATGTGATTTCTTGGACTAGTATGATTGATGGGCACTGCAGTAATGGTAATGTAAGTGAAGCCAGGGTGTTATTTGATGTAATGCCGCAAAGGAATTTGTACTCTTGGAACGCAATGATTGGTGGATACTGTCAAAACAAACAGCCGCAAGAGGCTTTGAAGTTGTTTCATGAGTTGCAGATGGGGACAACATTGGAGCCGGATGGTGTTACTGTTGTCAGTGTACTTCCCGCTATTGCTGATTTGGGTGCTTTAGATTTGGGTAACTGGGTTCACCAGTATGTGAAGAGGAAGAAATTAGATAGATCTTCAAATGTTTGCACTGCTTTGGTTGATATGTATGCCAAGTGTGGGGAAATTGCAAAAGCCAGGGAATTTTTTGATGAGGTAAAAGTAAAAGAGTCATCAAGTTGGAATGCTTTAATTAATGGGTTGGCGATCAATGGATCTGCTAAAGAAGCACTGGAGGTGTTTGAGAAGATGAAGAGTAAAGGATACGAGCCGAATGAGATTACTATGCTTGGTGTTTTGTCAGCTTGCAACCATGGTGGATTGGTGGAGGAAGGCAAGAAATGGTTTGTAGAAATGGAGAAGTATGGGATCACTCCACAAATTGAGCACTATGGTTGTCTGGTTGATCTCTTGGGGAGGTCAGGGTGTTTGGAGGAAGCCGAAAACTTGATCGAGACCATGCCTTATGAAGCCAATGGAATAATATTGACTTCCTTTCTATTTGCATGTGGTTATGCCAAAGATGTTACAAGGGCGGAGAAGGTCAAGAAAAAAGCAATTGAGATGGAACCGTGGAATGATGGGATCTATATTATGTTAAGGAACATGTATGCCACTGATAAGAGGTGGAGTGATGTTGAAGACATTAAGGGGCGGATGCGGAGAGAAGGGGCAAAAAAGGAAGCAGGTTGCAGTACCATTGAAGTTAATGGTATGGTTTGTGAATTTGTAGCTGGGGATAAAATACATGCACAGTGTGAGGAAATACATCTTCTATTGGAGCATTTGCTGTTGTACATGAGAGGTTTGGATACACCTTATAGTAATGATATTGGATTGGCCGAATTTTGAGTGATGACTATCTTGTCAATATTACGCGTTTCACATCTTGTATATACTCTTGCTTTCCCTCATATCTCAGATGTCTGCCTTGAGGCTAAAGATACATGCACGACTATGGCACAAAGGCCGTAATCTGTAATAAGGAGATAGATAAACACCTGACATTCCCGAGAAAGGAGTTGATGCGGTTGGAATGTGTAGAATTTGTCTTTGTTAAGAGTGTAAAGGCCTCAGACTGAAGATCAAGAGAAAATTAGTACTTGAACGTCAGTGTTGGTTAGGAATTGGAAATGACTGCTGCACAAGTATGGTTCTTTCAGAGTTATTGTTGGGTGATAAACGCTGGGAGCCCATCCTGTAGATTCCTGCTTAAGCTAAAGCTTGATAAAAGTCAAGAATCTACATGATGAGCTCCCACATGATGAAAGTTTGAAATGTTAGAGTTGGTCAGGAATCAGAATTGTCCCTTTTTTGGGATGACTGTTGCAAGGCAAAATCAGAGCATCATCCGTGAGCCCGTTGTGTAGATCCCTCCTTCAGCCCATTGTACAGATCTCTGCTAAAGCTAAAGTTTGATGAAAGTAAGGGATCAGATCCTAGCAAACCAATGGAACATTTGCTGGATTCTTTGCTTGCAGCCGTCACCTATACAGACAAACAAGTCATTCCTGTCCTCTTCATTCGTCTTTCTTTATATACTTGATTAAATTTGTTTGTTCATATTGGCAAAGATGGGTCTGGTCACGAGCTTAGCGGCAAAAGGTCAGTCATCTTCACTTCTCTTTTTATAACTTATATTTTTGCTAATCATCTTCCTTCTTCACCTCCCTACTTTCTTTGAGCATAGTTGTAGCTTGTACGTCTTATGTTCAGATATCAATGACATTTGAGAACCATAATTATTTTTACTCTACAGGATTTTCAACAACACAGGTTATTAATAAAGCGACAGGAAAATTCAACGAGTTCTTCCTGGGTGAAAATAAGAGAAATCTTGATAAGTTAGACGAGTTCCATCTTGCAATTCTCGACATGTTTGTGTAAGATTCTTTGTCCAAAACTCCGTTAAACTTATGTTGATACAACTTATCAAATGAAAATGTAATGCCCGATAAACTACCAGTATCTAGTTTGTTGTTATGATATTCCTAACTATATAAAACTATTAAAACCACATCTTTGGGTAACGCTGAAGCTTCTTTTAACCACAGCACTGTGAATGGTGCATTGCCTGGCAAGCACTGGGTTGTGCCTCCGTTTCACGAAATTAAGGTTGTCTTCTCTCTCTCTGTATATATATATATATACACACAAAATAACACACGCACACAGATGGACATCACCCATAAACTGGTTGCTAATGCATGTGTGGCAAATATAGGAATGTTTTGAGGAAAGAGAAAAGGCACTAGATGAAGAAGGTAAGAAGACGGTGGTGGTAGAGTTCCTGAAGAGGAAAATACAACCAAACAAGGCAGATAATACATTGCTCTTCATTGGGCTGGCAACACCCCCTGCAGCAATGGCAGTCAAGAAAGCCGGTGAAGCTGTGCCTCAGCTCAAAATAATAAAACGCATTCCAGACGTTGTGTTTGTTCCTGCTGCTACATTGCTGACTCTTGTTTCAGTTAAGATTACCAGAAGTTTATTGCTCCAACGTGCAGCATCTGAAGACCATTTAGTTGCAAAAAAAAATCTAGGAACATCGGATTCAGGATGAAATTTTACAGTTTGTACACAAGATTGTATGTATATATATGGTATTCACATTCCATGTATACTAACTCCCAGTAAGGAACTAAAGCATATCTAATGGCATTCTTGCAAGTAATATATACAAAGGAGCTGTAAAATTTATGAAAGAAAAAGAATCTCCCATATGCCCACATGAAACACATTCATATATCCAATAAATATAACATGTTGAACACAAACAATTAATTATTGAAGTTTGTGAATTCAGACGCATATGACTGACTGACTAACTCGCAATAAGGAACTAAAGCATTCAGACGCGCATGACTGAAATTTTAGCCAATTTAACATGTATGATAGATTTGTTAGAAATTGATGATTGACATTTGTTCTCATAGAACTTATGTTTCAAATTTGAGTGTTGAATTGTTGAAATTCGAAGAATAAAATATTATTTTTTGTTCAAACGCAACCCATTTTTACATGTATTCTCGTGCAAACATACATGATCGAAGTTTTAACCAAATTCCGCATGCACAATGAAAAATGTCAAAACTTTTACCTTTGCAAGGCAATACCAAATGAAAACATTTGGTATTTGGCCACACTTTCATATGCAAATATCTGATGTTATCAAGCAAGCGGGAAACTTGCCAAAAAAAAATTATGAAGCAGGTACTAGTAAAATGACGATCCCAAAAGTGGATATTTGTGCCCGTATATAATAAAGGATAATATTTTTTTTAAAACTTTTGAATAATTGACTTATTTTAAATTATAAAAAAATATCAACAATTCACGATCGGAGGAACTAAGTAATCAATTAGAATATGTATTTATCAGGGCCGTCTTAACCACTAGGCCACTAAGCCCCATATTTTTTAAAAAAAAAAACAATACTTATATATATTATTATTTTTTAAAATTATATGTACTTTTAATTATTTTTAAAAAAAAAAACACAAAAATGACCGTTAGTTTTCCCAAGGGAATGAAACATTTTTTGGGAATAATTTGATTAAGTGGAAAATTGTGTTTCCTTATTTATCTCCTAAAAATTTGACTATATATTATTATTTACCTTATACTCGTCTTTTTCATTCTCTATTTTATTATTTTTATTCTCAATATTGAACTCTCTCCTACAATTTTTTTTTGATTTACAAGTTACAAAAGAACAAAATTTGCTTTTGGGTGTCTTCTTCAAAATCTCAAGAAGTGCAACAAGCAATCATTATAATAATATTGAAGGAACACAACACTATTTCGATATTGTTTTATCAACTTATCAAATTCGTGAGCCAGGTTTTATTATTCTAACTTTATTTTATAGTTTTTCTTGAAAAATTGTTATTGTTGATATTCTTAGTTCATAAGCATATATATTCTTGTTTTAGTTATTATTAAAATTATTCAATTTAAATATGTCAACGAGAAAATATGATTTCGATTTTACAAAAAGAGAGAAATATAAACTCGATGAATTAAATAAATTCCAAAAAAGAGCCCTTGATAGATTTTAAAAAAATAATAAAAATTTTGAATTAAAAAATATTGCTTATAGAATAATGTTAACAATTCTTGTAACTTTTGCCTCAGCCGAAAGAAGTTTTTCGAAACTAAAATTGATAAAATCTTATCTAAGATCAACAATGTCTTGAGAGAGATTGAATAGATTAGCTATATTATCAATTGAAAAGGAATTACTAAAACAAATCGATTATAAAATAATAATTAATGACTCCGCATCTAAAAAGGTTAGAAAAGTAGATTTTAAATAAAAATATAAGAGTCCCTCTTTAAGATTTGGCTTTAGGCCCCCTGATTGTCAACCACGACAAGTCCTTTGGAATATTTATTTTTCTCTCTCCTTCCATCTAGTTTTCTCCTCCCACGTGTATCTTTATTTTTGGTGTGCTCCATTATTTATTTATCCTATGCAATCCATTTATTTTCTCCTTGTTGATAACAAGTTAATCCAACATTTATACAATACAACACACTTGTTGATTATTTTCCAATGAAATTCACTTTGATTTTCATTAATGTCCTCTTCACCCTCCACTCAATCACTACTTATTCTCTTCCTTTTGTTGTCTTTCATGGTAAACTTATCTTCTTAATTTTATTATATTGCTTTATCCCTATGTTTAATGTTGTTTGTATTGCTTGATTTGTTGAACAATCTTGAATATAGGTGTTAGAGATGATTAATTATTGACTTATTGTAAAACTGTTCAAAATACACACACAAAAAGTAAAAATTCAACATAAAATGATTTGACAATTTTTCAACGAAGTGGTGTTAATTGACTCCTTCTGAACAAAGGTGACAATGTCTCTGTTTGTATTCTGTAATATGTAGTGTTAATTCATCTTCTTCTGTAATTATATCGGAATAACAATGTATTGTTGGGTTTAAATTGTTTGATATCTTAGAGGAAATTGGTTTTTGACATGATAAATCAGGAATATCAGATAAATGTAGCAATGGAGGCATCACGCATTTCACCGAGCTTTTAAGCAACTGGTCAGGCTCTTCAGGGCATTGCATGTAAGCAACCTACTTCTGTATTGATGACAACATTTACCTGTTCAAGTTTTTAGAAAAAAAACAAAGGATGATGGATTTCTCCGCGTACCAGATATCATCTGGTCTACTAGCTCTCGTGTTTACTAGAGAAGCAAGAGGGAAATTAGTTGTTAATTCTTGCTTATAAGTCTAATTACCAATTTAGTTCTAGCAGAGTAATCTCTTACTCTTTTTTTGTATTTGCATTGAGAAATTGGCAATGGAGAGTGGGACTCCTGGTTTATGCCTTTTCCCAAGCAGGTTACCTCTGTTCATCATGATTCTGATTCATCATCATGGATAAAGCAAAAATTAATGACTTTTCGTGCTTCTTGTTTTTTCGTTTGTAGATAGACATTGCTTGCCAGAAGGTAAGTCAAGCTAGTGTAATGTGTTGGTTTACTTGATCAACCTGCAATTGTTCCTAATCTCATTATTCCTTCAACTTACAGTTAAAGAAAATGAGTGAGCTTAGTGAAGGTTACAACATAATCGGGCTCTCCCAGGTAAAAGAGCAGCAACTTTGCATGAATTGATAACATTGCAGTAAATAAAGTCTCCGCGCATAATTTGATCTCCTTTTTTCATAAGTCTGGCAATCCCTCTCATCTTTTTTTCCAGGGGAACATGGTTGGTAGAGGGGTTATTGAGTTGTGTGATGATGGACCTCCGGTAAGAAGTTAAAACTTTATCTAGTATTCTCAACGAATACCTCTATTCATGTTCTCGTAATATATGTAACAGGTGAGGAATCTTATATCTCTAGCTGGTCCTCATCCTGGGATTGCTTCTATTCCCTTCTGTGGTGTATGTTCCCTTTGACCCCATGAACTGAACTAGCCATTTTCAACTTCTTTTAGTTATGTTTTGGGGGAAACATTATAGTGTCTCAAGTCTTTTCGATTTTCACAGTCAGGTATCTGGTGCATTCTTGAAGACTCTTTGCTCAAGTTAGCAATTTACAGCAATTTTATCCAGGTCTGCCCTTCTCTTTTCATATACACTAATACAACTATGTAGTCCCTTTATTAAATGGTGTCCTTTAATGCAATTTCCAGGCACATCTTGCTCCTGCAGGTTACATAAAAATCCCAACTGTAAGTAACCAAATTATGTGATTTCGCTATATCTGTTTCAAACGCGTGAGCCATTCTTCTCTGCTTTCTTTTGTGGCATTTCGCGCTTTCCAGGACATAGCTAACTATAGAAAAGGATGTAAGTTCCTTCCAGTACTCAACAATGAGGTACACAGAAACTCTACTTACAAGAAAAGGCTTGCAAGCTTGGAAAATTTAGTACTTATTATGGTGAGTATGGAATATATTCCTGTTCTTTTTTTTTCGCAACACATTGATTTTCAGCTTTTACTCTTCATTCCGAAACTTGATAAGTTTTCCTCTTCTTATTTTCATCAGTTTGAAAAAGATGAAATTTTGGTACCAAAGCAGACCTCATTGTTTGGGTACTATCCTGATGGTTCCTTCAGCACTGTTTTGCCTGCTCAGAAGGTAATATATAACGTTCTACGCGTCACCTAAACACCTCTGTTTCGACATAACGTCTTATACAATCCTTGATTTTCGATAGGATATTTCCTCATCTTGTTGTATGACTATTAAATATATGTAGACAAAGCTGAATACTGAAGACTGGATTGGTCTAAAGATGTTGGATGAAGCTGGAAAAGTGAAGTTCTTGAATGTATGTGGAAGTCATCTTGAAATATCTACTAGTGAAATGAAGAAAAACATATTACCATACTTGCTGGATAATGCATCTACTACAGTGACCAAATCAAGATCATCTGGTCTATTATGGCCTTCGTCTTTCAACGATGAATTCAATGGTGTTGTAGAAGAAAAAATTCTCCAGCTACACAGTCCTGCTAAAACAGTTGGCTTAAGATCATGGAAATTTTAGTTTATAACTATAGATTCTAGCTTGTCTTTTTACTTCTTCCCACAGCCTTGTAGTACTATGTTTCATTGAAAAACAAAAGTTGATGTCTAGCTCGTTATCTCAAGTTTACTCTATTACTTCAAGAACACTTCTTCCATCATGGGAATAGAGTATGCCGCCTTCATCGCAATGAAATGACCATACTTGGTGTGAACTCACTCATATTACATTTGGACCATTTCTCGATTTGTGGGTTTAAATATCGCAAAGGGGCCACGAAAGGTACAAAATTTGTATCCAGAACCCTCCCTCTTAGAGTCTAGACTCTCATATTTCTAAAATAAGACCCAATTGAACTAGTGTCATTTCAACAACTGGTATGTCAAGAAACAATATGTTTCAAAACATCCTTTTTCCTAACCTCATTCAACTTTAGAAGTTGAAGCGACCATTTGCAAAAATATATGTTTGGTCTAAAGAAATTTCAGATGGTTGAAAGACACCATCAACTTCATCATCCAAACCACCTAAAAACACAAGAAGTATATCATAGATATTCTTTCAACGGTGTGTACAGAAATTGTCAGCATGCCGACGTCTCTGCAGCTATATAATGTACAGGTATAAAACAATCTGCCAGGTAAATTAAATACAGAATCCGAAAGAAACTGGACTCCGGAACTATATAACACACTGCCAATAGATCTATCAAGCCTAAGCTCAAACAGACACGCGACAATAACTAACATAAGGGCGGAAATATCACACAGCCTATGTACCCAAGAAACAAAACTAAAAGAAACCCCAAAACAGGCAGACATTTGGGTAGAAAAATAAGAAGCCTTTGCTTCTTCCCAAAAGCCAGCACCGTTAGTTTCGGTATGCTAACACAAACTGGAGACTTATGTCAATGTCACTGACGGGAGTATACAGATACCTATCACTATTGCTGAATAAGGCCTAGGATTACTACTAGTCCTCACCAGACCTTAGGTTGAGGATTCTATTTGATGGTGCTCCAAGTTCCGAAGTACGATTCGTGCAAAGATTTTGGCTTCGATAGGGGCAGTGGCTGCTGCAGCAGCAGCACGCAAAACCCTTGATGCTCCAGTGTTCTGCAATAGGCGGACATGATGTTGTGCATGACGACCACCTGGGATTGTGAACTACAAAATATGTAAGCACGAGATCAGTTAAGTTGCCAGTTTAAATTGAAAAAAACTGATATCAGAAGAATGTCAGTGCCACAGAGAGAATCACCTACCTGAAGAAGGGCAAATGCAGCACATGCTTTGAGAATAGAAGACGAATTACGTAACATTGTAACGAATCTTCCAATCTCAGCTCCACTGAAGAGGCAATTAAGAAAAATTATTAATAAAAAGGCAGAAGTATATCTAAGAAAATTAACGAGGGGATAAAAGACGAAATTCAACAAGGCAAGAGAGAATATTTGGGACCCAGGGAGAGTTGCTAAAACAGCTAAGCACCACCTATTCAACCTTGTCGTGTCACAAAATGATGAAGATGAAGTAATGTGTTGAATTTCATAAAGTCGACTCAGTAACATTTCCATGTTTCTTCCCCATGAAATACATAGGCATTAAGCCCTAGAAGTCTCAATGAGCGAGAAACAGATCTTTTTCAAACAGTGAATGTCGTACACAGCCCATACAGTAAATTACAGACATGATGTACGATTTTTATTATGATAAGTGAGTAAGTTTATAAGACATTCTTATCAGTAAGCATTAGATTAAAGGATGGGAAAGGAAGGGTGGGGGGACAACATTCATACCTGCACCTAAGATGACCTGCCTCATGAATACGAGCTGATTCTGTAACTTGAGTCAAAGCTGCAGGGACAGATGATGCAGCAGCAGCAGAAAATGCCTGTGGGTCAGAAAATGCAAGAATAAAAGCTTCAATGTTCTTTAAAGCCATTCTTCGAGCTCCATCTAAGTTTACACTCTTAGAGTTGCTTTCTGAAGAGGTTCCCACAAGTGCAACTCCATCCATTCTGTTAAAAAGAAAATCACATTTTAACTTTTACTCAGACAGAGACATGCAAGGAAAGAATGCAACAACGTTCCAGAATGCCTCAATCATTTCTAGCATAGGACTTTCGTAATAGAGCTCTCAATCTCACTTTTGTAACAGCAGCTGTACAGTGCTTTTGTGCATCTTCTTGATGCTTTTAATATTAATTCTTACTTCATCAAAAAAAAATGCCTCAATCGATTCTTTTTCTCTTTGATAATTGAGAACATTGCAGAAACCACAATGTTCAACTTTCTTTTCCCTTTGCAAACACCCATAGTGAAGCAGTTGTAGTTTAAAGATTTTAGCCGAATTCCTCACAAATCCAATTACGAGAGTTTTTTGTTTGGCCTCTCCCATGGAGTAGGTACCCAAGTGTTCAGTCACAACATTGGAATGAACATAAGAACTTCTCCAAAAAAAAAAAAAAAAAAGAGAGCATATGTGATTGTCCCATGAGATTTATCACAAGAAAAGCAAGCTTCTCTATCTCCACAAGTCATCAAACCTACACAGGTTACAACCAGTAAAAGTTAACTAAATGCCCTTGAACTCCTCCACGGGATATTAATCCCCATTCAAGCAAAAAAAATTACATCCAAATGAATCAAGTAGTTCTCTCAAACCAATATCTACATGGAAGTTCTTTTAAGTCGTGACATAAGAAAACTTGTGCTGCTGAGGGAGTAATTTTCTCTACAAATGTCTGCCAGTAACTGCAACTGATAAAATAACTACATTCAAAAGTAAAATATTCAAATATATTCCTCCATCTTAAACAGCTCAGACACTTGAGGGAGAATGGAAACTACATTCTTGTTAAGCATAGTAAGAGATGAAGAAACCTCGCTCCAATTAGTTATCCCCTTTGAAACAGCTAAATCTAGATTGGATTACTAAATATAACGAGAAGAATGCCAGAAATAAATGGCTTCTGGAAAAATAAGTATCATTCTAAGACGGTTGTTCTGGAAAAATCAAGAGAAAATTATTTCAATAAATCTATACTAAATAGCATTCAGTATTTAGTTTAAGGTGCTGTTTAGAATAATATTCATGGATGAAGACATTGTCAAGTACCTTCCATCAAACATATAAGCCAATGCCAATGCAGCCATAAAGCGTGCCATTTTTGAGATAGATGACGAACAAAGATGAACAAGGGCAGGAACTCCCCCTTCCTCCACTATACGGAAAGCATTACCAGGGTTGAAGGCAAGATTCCAGAGAGCCCCAGCTGCAGTCTCATGGACATCCTGGAAAGAGGGAAAATTTAGGAATGTACAATCGTAATTATACTCATACTTATTTCTCAAAAATAATTACACTCGTATTCCAGAAGGCAGAAAAACTTATATGAAAGTGATGCATTTGTCATTACATGCCAATCAACAGAACTATGGCTTCACATATTAGTTTTATATCCCAGAAAAGGATAATATTTATGCTCATTCTTATTTCTCAATAATAATTACACTCGTATTCCAGAAGGCAGAAAAACTTATATGATTCAAAGTGATGCATTTGTCATTACATGTCAATCAACAGATCTATGGCTTCACATATTAGTTTTATATCCCAGAAAAGGATAATATGTATAAATACATAAGGCATCATTAACATTGCACCGCCAGGTAAAACCACTTGCAGGTACATGAACAAATGTCAAATAGATGCTACATCTAAATATGGCAGATTAACAAGACTATATTCAGAAATTATGTGAAAGACCCAGAAATTATGTGAAAGACGTTATTGAAACTACTACCAACTTGCAGATTTTGTGACTTGATGTTAGTACTTTTAGGTGGAGTTAGTGAAAGCTCCACTAGCCAACATGCCGTGGAAGGAATTATTTTATTTATTTTTTGTGATGAAGCATGAAATGGAAGGGTGTAAACCTAAAACAAACCCTAGAGGTCAAGAAGATTATCCTAAATTTACTTTCTAAACTACGCAACTCTGCAGAAGATATATTTTTATTAAAGCCTAGCCATCATTGGACAGGCCGGTTAGTTCTTCTTTTTAAGTTTGAAGAGCTAGCTAACTCCATCTAAATTTTCCCTCTGGAAAATGGAATAAGAGTTTACCAATTAATGGTACAACATTAAATACAGAAATAGTGATCTAGTTTCCCTTTGAGTAACATAAAGTCACAACTGTTAGTATCCAAAAGAAGTTCCGGTAAATGTGTGCCCATGTTTTTAGCAGACCATGTTGAGGTGCCACATTTAGTAGTAACATAATTGCTAGGTAATGGCAACTGAGATCCACAGGTCGGATCTCCCTGGATAAGCTTTCTAGCTCTCAGATTTGTATTCAAAATTTACAATCTGTTCTGAAACAAAATTAATATAGCTAAGTTAAGCATGAATTAAAAAGATATGCAAGGACCCAATTCAATTACAATTTGAGGAAGATGAGATGGTTCAATAGCAGAAACTATAATTAACAAATTAAGCCTTCACAAGTTGTGGAAAGCTGAAAAAGAGCAACAACCAGGCAGGCATGGAAAAGCATTTCTATACATCATTGCACAAAGATTTACCTCAACATCAGATCGTGCAAGTGCTATAAGTGGCGCCACACCTCCTTCTCGTCCAATGGCAATACTATTGCAGGATTCAATAATTATGAATTGGATTAATTACAAATTGAGTAAAGAGAAAGCAAATTGTACAGTTGCAACATGGCTAAGAAAATAACATAAAGCAATCGGCAGAAACATGAAGACATGAATTTCATATTCAATAAACATGTTGCAAAGCTCAGGGCCTAGTGGTTCAAGTTATGCTCATCTCCATCCAATTTCTGCTAGCATCATGCTGTATATGTGCCCCTTCTGTTACCCACCCAGAGTTAATGGTGTCTAATGTAATATGCCAGTTTTGGAGAACAATTATTGTGGTGACCTTGGTGAGTTTTTGTTTGATCAAGTAAATGTATTTCATTTATAAACATGGCCAAAAATCTGGCAGTATACCAGGGGTATACCAAAAGGTAAAGAATCTACAAAAAGACATGAATCCCTATGAATTCCACCCGTTCTTCCATACATCAAGGAACTTTATCGGAGCACCAAAAGAAAACAAGTAACCGGAGACTACTCCAGAGCTAGTCGATTATTGGCTTAATTTCCTGGGTTTTGGGACTCTAAAATCAAAAATTCCCGGTAATTCATCGTGAAAGTGTCACATTTAGATTGTTCTTATTAAAGGAAAGAGCTGAATAGACATAAGGTTTACATGATCACTCGCTTTGGACAAGTGCCATAGTATAAGAAGAATACAACTTGATTCTACCCCCTCAAAAGCTCTCCTATTTCTCTCTATCCAATCAATCCATGTCATCACAAGAGGAACCACTTCCATTCCCTACATCTTCTCCTCCTCCCTCTCCTCCAACAAAACATTAAATCGTTCACAGTTTTTGGCATTTCCCAAGAAGTTCCAAACCACCTAAACATACCCCACCATAAATTCATGGTACACTCACAATGTAGAAGAAGATGATTGACATCCTCGTCTGCCTCCTTGCACATGTAGCACCAGCTGACGCAGACAATCTTCCGCATTCTAAGATTTTCCGCCGCCAAAATCACCCCTCTAGCAGCTAGTAAAGAGAAAGGGCGCACCTTCCTCGGCCCCTGTGGAGTCCATATTGAACTACTCGAATGCACAACGTCCTCCCTAATCAAAAGTTTCTCATAAAAAGATTTAACAGAGAAAACTCTGTTATTCCCCAACCCCCACCACAACACATCAGAATTATCGATCGGAGTGACTTGCCTATGAAGTAGGAACAACCACCTTTGAAAGTCAGTCACCTCCCAATCGTGGAAATCCCAAAAGTTCTCCCTGTTGACCTAGGTGAGTTATGATGGACAAAAATATTGTGGGACATGAAGAGGTGGTGGAAGTAGGTTCACGTAGTGTTCTATGACAAAACAGAGATGCTAATCTAGTATCACCACCACAAAGCAAATAGTTTTACAGACCTGTTTGCTTCTGATACAGACAATCCCCACAAAGCACCAGCAGCCCTCTCCTGCAGGCCAGGAGAAGCATTTGAGCACGACTGTGCAAGAGCAACCTGGCAATCAAACAAGATGAAAGAATAACATCAACCTTCAACTTAAAAAGGAACATATTCGGAATTATAATATTCAGTAGAAATATATGAACCAAGAACAAAAACCATCATTTGACTGCTCTCTAAAGCAAAAAAAAAAAAAAAAAAAAAAAAGAAGAAACAGATGGCAACCGCATAACTAGACCTTATTTGTATGCACTTAATGAAGGTCTTAACCCGAATTATTCCACTCTCAGTCATTAAGTTTGTTTGATTTTTAGATCGGAATCTAAACCATTCATATCTTAACCATTAAGTGCATTTATTTTATTTAATGTTACAATAACTTAATCGGTCTAAATAGATTTGAATGATTAAGATCTATAGCAAAGTTTTAATATCATTAAAATATCTATTCAAAATCTCTACAAATATAGCATGTTAATTATGGTATATTTGGATAGTATAGATATGAGATTAAGTAGTTAGGAGATTATGTAATATTTTATTAGTTTCTTTCCTTATTTACATTATCTGTAACAGCTATTTAATCCCATCAACTTGAGGGAATGAGAAATACTTTCTAGGCATTGAAGTGGCACTGGCCATGGTATTGCTATTACTCAAAGGAAATATGCCTTGGACATTTTGGAAGATGCTGGTATGTTGGATTGCAAACATGTGGACAGTCCAATGGATCCAAATACTAAGCTTATTCCAGGACAGGGGGAGCCTCTAAAAGATCCTAGCAAATATCGGAGACTTGTTGGCAAACTCAACTATCTCACGATCACGCGACCAGACATCTCATTTGTTATTAGTATAGTTAGCCAGTTTCTGCAATCACCTTGTGATAGTCACTGGAATGCAGTGATTTGCATCCTGCGGTATATCAAAAGCTCTCCAGGACAAGGTTTATTGTATGAAGATAAGGGACACACCAACAGTGTTGGATATTCTGATGCAGATTGGGCAGGATCTCCTTCTGACAGGCGGTCCACTTCAGGTTATTGTGTTCTAATTGGAGGCAATCTAATATCTTGGAAAAGTAAAAAACAAGTTGTTGTACCTAGATCAAGCGCAAAGGCAGAGTATCGAGCTATGGCACTAGCTACATGTGAGCTTATATTGTTGAGACAACTTCTCCAAGAATTGAAGATGGGAGGAGTTGAACCGATGACATTGATTTGTGGTAACCAAGTTGCATTACATATCGCTTCTAATGCAGTGTTCCATGAAAGAACGAAGCACATTGAGATAGTTTGTCACTTCATTCGAGAGAAGATCGAGTCTGGATGCATCGCCACAAGTTTTGTCAACTCAAAAGATCAACTGGCAGATATTTTCACAAAATCACTCCGAGGATCTAGAATTGACTATATATGTGGCAAACTAGGAGCATATGACTTATACGCTCCAGCTTGAGGGGGAGTGTTAATTATGGTATATTTGGATAGTATAGATATGAGAATATTTAAATAAGGTATGATTAGATAGTCTAGATACAAGAATATTCCCTAATCCCTTTAATTAAGTAGTTAAGAGATTATGTAATATTTTATTAGTTTCTTTCCTTATATACATTATCTGTAACAGCTATTTAATCTCATCAATTTGAGGGAATGATCAATCAATTCAATTCCCCATATCTTTTCTTTTTCTTCTTCTAATTTCTCATAGCAGTTCACCAATTTCATTCATTCACCGCAACAGCCATTGCCTACCATTATCAACTACTGCCACCACCGCCCACCATTATCAACTACTGCCACCACCGCCCACCATTATCAACTACCACCATCCACCACCCACACCATCCTCAGCCATAACCACCACCATTGGCAATCACTACAATTAGTCGCCACCACCACTAGCCACCGAGCCTCCAGATCATTGTTCTAAGCTATGGCGGGTTGAAAAGGACTTGGGGATATTTGGAGTTCTCTTGTCAAGTACAGATAGTGCTAAGGCTCGTTTGAAGAGTTTTTGTATATTTGAGATAGATAAACATCAATGTGAAGCTTGGAACCCTCTTTGTTCCGATTGAACTTAACCGTTAGTTTCATGCTTTGATTATGGATGATAAATATTTTTTCTTCAAAGTTTTATATCTTTGGTTCGTTCTTTCGAGGTGATTGATTTCATATGCTAATTGTTACCTTAAATGTTCAGATAGGGTCTCAGATTCCTTCTGTTCTTCAATTTTTGACAACCTCTCTTTATTTCATGTTGGAATTCCTATCCTGTTAATTTTGTTAGTCAATATCTTCAAATTATTCATGTATCAGTTTGTATTAGTGATGTGATAATGCGGTCCAGAATGGATCACAAACTGATGAAAACCTCAATAGCACATGAATTGACCACCAATATATATAGGCTCCTTCCATTTTTCAGTGGATCATTCTTAAACTACAAACTAGACCGAGTCAGCAAAATTTACATAAACCTGATTTCTAGATATGCTAATTGCTTGCGAGAAGATTAGAAAACCATCACAAACTGATGAAAGCCTCGATTGCAAAGAGCTAAACGTCTACCACATGAATTGACAACCAATATATATAGGCTCCTTCCACTTTTCAGCTGGCCATTCTTAAACTACAAACTAGACTAAGTTAGCAAAATTTACAAAATACCTGATTCCAGATATGTTGATTGCTTGCAGTAAGATTAAAAAATCAGGGAAACATGTGAGTAAATTGGGAGAATGTTATCTTGTATGGAAAATCTGTGACTTATATGAGAACATGACACTTCCAGCAATTCTCTCCCAAGCACAAGCTGTTATCATGTATAAAAAACTGCACATCTACAACTAAGATGTATTTTCCTAATTTCAGGAAAAAAGGCCAATGTTAGATTAACACCATACCAAAGCCTCAACACCACCAGCTGCCGCAATTGCTTCACGATTTCTGTCATCAAATGACAGATTCCATAATGCTCCAGCAGCTTCTTGCCTAAATCACAACAAGGAAAGCAAAACAATGAGAGATAAAATATAATTAGCAAATGAAAAGCAACGAGAGATGAAATATGGACCTAAGGTGACAAGTGTTTAGGGTCATGAATTCTGTTTCATATTGTTTATGCAACAAATCCGACTTTGAAGATACTAAAACCAAAAAAGGTTCGATGTATACCAGCTCTAGTTTCCAATTCAAGTGGTCAACCGAATAAGTGGTGCCCTTCAACTTTTAGGTCATCTCAGGATGATCTTATCAATCATTTGTATCTCAGCCATGGGTTCATTGCAAATTTCCTCACTTATATTATTAAGCCCAAATCACTGCTCTTTATCGTCCTTTTTTTGATGACCAGTGGTGTGCTCCATTTTAGCATAATAGTTGTTACATCCCAGTGTATGGGAATGCTCAATGTTTTCCAGAGATCTTACATATCCTCAACTGACTTTGTAATTCAAAAACAAAATTAAACCACTTGGTTTGTTTTATTGCACAAGTCTTGTAGATGTGTCATCTTTCATAGGAAAGACTATCGGGAGATTCTCCATCTTAATGTTAATTGTATCAATTGTTTGTACTCTGTCGGAGATGAATACAAGCTGATGAAGGAGTTCTGGTCATCCCGTTGTACTCATGTTCTCGACTCAGCTCATATTAGACTCCTCTATAGGTTGCATCCCCTCCCTCAAACACAAACGACGCTGGTACTGACCTCACTGCCTCATGCCTTCAGGTGCCTATCGCCAGTGAGATCCACTAATGGTTTCTTCATTTAATTTCACAAGAACTCCACATTCCTCACCGACAATCCAAAAAATGTGCTGTGAACATAACTACACAGAATGTTCAGAAATCTTATCCAATCATGGCTTAAACTTTAGTTCTTCTCAGTGGCAAGTAACCACCAGCGACCAATCAAGAAGAGGTTTCTTTCCACTTCTGATCTCAAAGAAAATTTGGATAAGAAAGATATGCATGCATTTAGTTTACTGTTACTCTTATCCAACTGGGGGCATCTTCTCTTCTGATGATCTCTGAGTTGCAAACTTCATCATATTATTGAGTTCTTCCATTACTAAAATGAAGAGGAAAGGGGAGAGAGGATCCCCTGTCTTAAGCCCCTAAAGATGGAAGGAACCTTCAAAAACACCATTAACCAAGATAGAGAATCTTACCGGATTGATCCAAAGAAATCTAGTTTAGCCACTTTGTCCCAAATCCCACATCATTTAGAATATTGATTTAAAATCTCAATTTAATAAGGTCAAAAGCCTTTTCGATATCTCGTTTGCATAAAATCCATGATTTCCCTTTGAATACCAGTTCTTACTCACTGGAAATGTCAGTACAGGTAATGGAAATGATTAAGTTTAAGCTTGTGTTTTTCTGTCTTCTCTGCCTTGCCCATTCCAGCTTATTAGCCAGAGGAAGGTACTTGATGAGTAAGTAGTAACTGAGAAGTAGTGAACTGGCTGGGAGGAGTTAATAGTTGCATCCAAGATTTATCATCATTGATGATAAGATCATTTGTTGTTTATCCACTAGTGTTATCAAAAGTGAAAAGTGAAAAGTGAAAAAAAGCTCTAAGGTCCATTGGGGTTTTAAGCACAAATAAAGTGTGGGCTTTAATTAAAAGAGGTGCAAATAGAAAAAAAATACAAAGTTACATGTTTAGTCCAAGGCTAATAATTATAAGCATAAATAACAATTATATGGACAAAATTATTGAAATTTTCTTATGATAAAATGAAATATCAATTGTTTAGTATGTGTCTTCAAGAAACGCTCATTCGCAAGAAAAAGTTTGTCAGGATGATGAGACTGAACATTTAGCGAGCCGAAGCGCTCAACATGTTTTGAGTCCCACTTCACGGCTTGCGCGCACTTTAAGAGCGCCTTTGACAACATTGTTATCCACCACCCTTTTTAGTCTTTCAGTTAGTGTCTTGGAGATAATCCTAAAAATACATCCAATCAGACTAATTAGTCTATAGTTCCACAAATCTTTAGCTCCATTCTTTTGGAAATTACAGCCACATAAGTAGCATTAGAACTCTTTTTTGAAAAAACTCTTGGGGACAAAAAAATTTCATAGTATGAATTATCTTCCAACAAGCACGAAAGGATCCCATGGAGTACCCATCATCCCATGGAGCTTTGTCAACAACACACATCTTTATGCTAACTAGCACTTCTTGTTTCTTCAAAAGTACTTCGAAGCCAATTCTGCTCTTTCTCTAATATTCTGGAAGATTCATGAGCTTGAAATTCAGCCTCCATGTTTCAGTTTCAGCATATAACTTTTGATAAAAGGAGATGATTTCTCGTTTAAATCCTTCTGGATCTATTGCTTCAACTCCTTTAAACTCTAGTTGTCAATATTGTTTAATCTTCTATGTTGCATTTGTCATTCTTTTAAAAAGATTGTGTATCTTATCACTTTCCTTCAATCATAACACCCCAGATCTGTGTCTCCATGTTGTTTCCTCGTTTTGCTATGTCATCTAATTCCATTGTGGAACTTGCCTTTGACAGTAGTTCATTATCAGACATACCTCCTAGTTCCTGTAACCTATCAAAGTTAGCAACACAATTCAGCAATTCTGTCTTTTTATTTTCTATGCTCCCATAATTAGATGAGCTCCACTCCTTCAACTTGGTTTCTAACAGCTTCAGTTTGTTAGCAAGGATAAAGTCCGGATGAACTTACACCTCAAAAGACTCCCACCATGCCCTTACCTCCTCTTTAAAACCTTCTACTTTCAGCCACCAGTTCTCACACTTGAAGTAGGATTTCCTGTACTTTCAGTCTCCACATTGTAATTGCACTGGGCAGTATAATCAGAAGATATTCTAGGAGGTAGAGATTGCATTATATTCCTAAATTTCTCGTCCCAATCTGTGGAAAAAAGAAATCTATCAAGTCTTGAGGAGATTCCTTGACTATTCCCACTGTTCCAAGTGGAAGACCCTCAAAATAAAGGGGGATTAACAAGCTGCAAGCCATTGATGATCTCAGAGAACTCTATCACGCCCCTTGGGTGGTTGTTGTTGTTGCCCCTTTTATTGGAAAATCTAGGAGTGTTGAAGTCTAAGCAAACAACCCATGGCCCACTTAAGCTTCTCACTTAACGAGTTAGCATCTATCAGGATTCAATCTCGGCTTAGTGAGCTTTCCACATTGGATTTCTTGTCAATTGTTTTATCCATCACTAAATTTTAATATTTTCTTTTGGCCACTCATAGATCACCGCAATTAGGTAACTTGCTTTTTTGGCATCCGAGTGATCTCCTTTGAATGGTATGTTCCTTTGTCTATAAACTTCAAGGTCTCTCATTCAGCGTACGTTCATTCCTCACTTCCCACGAACCCATACAATGTTTATGAATTTTCTACCACAATCTTTATTTAGATTTGTTTCTCTCCTAATAAAAAATTTAGACTTATTTTCCAATTTTATCATGTATATGGCAGATCTTTTATTATTTTTCACTTCTCTTATACTAAGCTAATGTCTCTATGTGATAGTATTTTCACTAGAGCTTTGATAAAGTGGGTTGCAGTAGAAATTGCCTGGAGAAGTTGTCAGAGAATCAATGCCTAGCTTGTTTCTATGTCTCAAGTAGTCTAGAGAGAAGAGAGAGTTTTTCTCTCCACCCTAGAAAGACTTCTGCTAAATCAATAGCTACATGCCAGCAGCGAGAAAATATTGAAATATTTCACTTCACGTAAAACAGTACGCAAGTTAAATTATGGAAGACAAACTACCTGACTCCATCATGAGGAGAACGAATAAGTTGCACAAGTGCTTCAAGAGCTCCTGCCTCTTGTCCAACTGCTGCATTGTTACTATTGCTATCTCCATGAGCAGCGAGATTTGCGAGTGCCCGGGCAGCCTGGAGAAACAAAAAGGATGTCATCACAAAACTGACAGCACTAGATATACGAACATACCCTTCACCAAATGGTCCATAAACTGAAAGCCAAAACAGTGCAACACTGACACCACAACTTAAGCAACCCTTCTCTGGCAATGGATCATACAAGTCCTAACTAGAAGATGTTGCATGTAACCACTAGCACATTAAGAAATAAAAGGGCAGAGGACAGCAC
Organism: Solanum etuberosum; assembly: GCA_029582245.1. Lineage (NCBI taxonomy): Eukaryota > Viridiplantae > Streptophyta > Magnoliopsida > Solanales > Solanaceae > Solanum > Solanum etuberosum. The sequence continues at coordinate 82,346 of JAJONR010000557.1, forward strand.
AATATCAGAGAGAATTATGCGAATAGAATTAACTAGAAGTATGAGGAATTCATATCCCACTGTACTCAGATATACCCTATGCAATGAATCGCATAAGGTACATGCATGTACAAGCCACCTCCCGTGAGGACCTATCGCAAACATGTCGACAAAGAAAACGATGTTATAGTCTCATAATACACACAGTTTGGCTAGTGACCTATCAACTTGAAAGGATGCCCTTTGGTAAAACACAAGGCGTTTGATGCATGTAAAAGCTTGTTCAGATTTACTCTTGCATTCAACAACTTCAATAGGATTATCAGACCCGAAATATAAAGTGATACATTGTAAACAAAAACTAGAAACCCTCTGCTTGTTATCCTGAACAGTCTGACAAAAATCGCTTACTACAAAATCTAAAAGAATTGAACCTGCTCTTGAACTCCTTCAGCTTTGCAGTCCTGAGCAAGCTTTACTAAAGCATGTACACCACCTACTGTTGCTACTTCCATGCTACATTTGTCATCTGCCGCCAAATTTGCTAATGCACCAGCAGCACGTTCCTAAGAAGTGGAAAAAATGAGCAAGTTACTAGCAGAAACATGAGCTGATAACTTCCATTTTTATGTTGCAATTGGCATAAAAGTAGCAAGTAAGAATGCAAGGCATGGGTATTACATGCATATGCACATGCCTTGCTAAAGCACATACCAGAACTCCCTCACCACCAGTGATGGACCATTTGAAGATAAGATCAACCAAAGCTTTTACACCACCAGCTTCAGCAATGGCAGCCTGTATTTGCACTTTGTTTAGGAGGAAGCAAATTGCTGAACAAACAATTAAAGTGACTATGAACCTGATCGACAACCTTATGCTCTTCCCCAACAGAGAGATTCCACAGTCCTCCAGCGGCCTCTTCTGCAGCCAACCTATTCATAGACTTCGCCAAAATTGCTAGGACGCTTATCCCACCTTCTTCTGCTACAGCTTTTGCAACATTGGCATTCACAGATAAATTTGCAATAGCCTGCACGTCGAATTGAGATGCATACAAATCAATCTTCGCCATGAAGGCAAATAAGTTTAGCTATTTAGCATATTTTTTAACCATTCATCAAGTAGTGACAGGGGGATAAAGGCAAGCTAATGGACACTCTTCAAAGACAGAACTGAAGTAATTGAACAGCACAAATATGATCTAGCAAAGACAATTCACGAACACCTACCATAAGAAGTTACAAAATCAAACTAGACAATTGGACATAGGATCACAAAGAAGTTTCACCTTTGCAGCTTCTGTCTGAAGCCCTTCCCGCCAAGATCTTGCAAGATTAAGCAGGAGACCTATGCCTCCATCTCGCATAACTGCTTCAGCCCTTCCACCATGAATACTAGCATTTTCATCATCAATGACAACAAAAGTTGCCAGGCCAGTGGCTGCCCTTTCTTGAACTTCCTCTTGAGTGCTCCGCATTAAACAAAGCAACAGATAGGCACCCTGGCTAAGCCAAAAATTGTCCAACCCTTGAGGATTGCTTTCAGCAATACGCAGAAGTGAATGGGAAAGGATCCATTCCAGCCAATTCATAAGAGAATCCATTTTTCTACCCTTGGTCTTAAAATTTCTCCACTCCACAAATACATTCCTCTCTTTATTTGTAGTATCGGCAAATAGTGATGCTACTTCTTTAAAAATGTCAGTGAAAAAAGAAAGCAGTAGTTTACCTCTGTGGTTGTTATTGGAAACAAAGTTGGCGTCTTGCTCAAGAGCAGGGCAATATAAGGCACACAAGATCTTTAAGCATGGTGAGGATGAAAACAATCTTAAAGCAGCATTAGGAATTATATCTGTTCTGGAAACATCTAAGCCTGTCAGGTTAGGTAGTTTACTCCAATTCTGTAAAGCCAAACTCCATTTCATATTAGTTGTCCCAGCAACCGATAGGAATCGAAGAGACAAAACGTTTCCCAAAGCCACCTCATCAATGTTGAGACAATCAATGAGACCAATGTCCACCAAACCCTGACAATGCCTAGCCAATGCATTGATAGCATCTCCATCAACTTCACGAATTCCAGAGAGTCTAAGTCTCCGGAGTTGAGGACAGCAAATAGCTATTGCTTTAATTGCATCGCTGCTTATCCTTTCACAAAAATCAGGGCCAAGTTGCAAACTTTCAAGTGACTCGTGTCGGGCAGCAATTACAGACAATGTAGCATCTGTGATCTTGCGGCAATAATCGCCACTGATCTCATTCAAACTCTTAGCCTGAAGCTGTATTATTGCATCCGCAGATTCAGCACCACGAAATCGAAGTTTCTGAAGATTCCTACACCTAGGGGCAAGAGAAACAGCAGCAGCAGAATCACACTTATGTGGACGAAGATCCAAACCTTGCCATAAGCATGGTGATACACCTAAATTCCTCCAAGTCCGGCAGGTGGATGACAAGCTTGCTCGATCACGATAGTTCAGACACGAAAATAGCTGGATTACTGTATCATTAGGCAACTTAGTCCAATCAACTATCCCTCTCTCATCCAAAGTCAAACATTCATCAACCTCAGGGCAATCCACCTTCTCCTGTCCCCTCCTTGTCAATTTCCTCCGAATCCTCCTGCTCATATCTAAATTTGTGACTCCCACAAATTATTTTCACAGCCGGAGTTCTTACACCACTGATAAAGGAAGAAAAGGGCAACTTTCAAACACTAGCTGAGAAACAAAGAATCAGCAAGAAACTGACAAGTGATCAAGGAACAAATGTTTTTCACATAAACCCTTTCACCTCAAAACACACAATAAACCCTAGGAAAACCAGCAATCACTGAATACTCACATAAGAGAACAATGAGAACCCAAAAAGTCCATGAATTCTGAGACCCTTTAATCTCAAAATAAAATCCCAAAACTATCAAACCCCTCACAAAGGATATCCCTGTTTTAACCTCAATACACCCAAGCAGAAACAAAACAAACCAACCAACACATATATCTACACCACATAACAATTCAAGATTCAACAATTACCAAAAGGATCAAACCCAGATATCACCAAATCTTCAATCTTTAATGCAAGTTCATAAAGGGTAAAGTCATAAGCTTTTTGACAAACCTGACTGATTGGGCTTTGTGGGTGTTCTTGCAAACCCTTTTACTTCCACACCAGACATTAATCAAATGTACTACCCACTAAAAGAATTTGCATTCAACAAAACCTCAGTATAAGCACTAATACTATCCCAGATAACAAAATTTCTACCACTATGATTGGAGAGGTATAAAAGGGGGGAGAGGAAAAAACTTGAGAAAGGGTCGGAGATAATCAGATTATAACTTATTTATATAGGAGAAACTTAGAAGAGCAAAAAAGGAAAGCACGCCAAACCCTCAAGGCCAAAATTGTCTACACCTGTCTCTCTATTTTTCTCCTTCTCCTTCTTGGTCTGGATTGCCCCCAAATGTAAGAACTCTACTGCAAGCAATTACAGAGATTATCCCGAAGATTTTTGTAATAGGAGATAAATTTGCCTGCAAAGGTAGATTGTAAAGAAGATTAGTGTTGGAAGTGTTTTTTTTTTCTTTTTGCCTTTGAAATTGTATTGCAAATTGTACTACAATAAAATTATGGTCAACAAAAAGATTAATAACCATATTATTCATAAAACTCCTAAAATGTAAAGTGTCATCACTATCACCTCTGGTGTTCGTGGTACGGTTTGGATCGATTATTGATTAAAACCACAACCAAACCAATCTAGTCGGTTTTTTAAATTTCTAAAACCAAATCAAACGAAAAAAATAACCGTCGGTTTGGTTCAATTTTTCTGGTTTATTCGGTTTGAAAGTAATAGTAATTTTTTTGAGGACTTACGTCAATAAACACAAACACCTAGTACATGAAAAATCCACAAAAAAACTATTGTCGGTTTAATTAAGCAATACTAGAGTTGTCATTACACAAACAAAGTGTTTCAATTAAGAGAAAGTGTGACTATTTTATGTGAAGTAGGGTAGGTAAAGACTGTCACGCTCCGAGCCTACACCCTAGGCGGGATTGGCACGCGAGAACCAGTGTTGGCCCCAAGCGAACCCTTGGCCTGGCTTAACTCTTAGCGGAAGACTTACTCAAGATAAAAGAAAGTATTGAAATACAATCATAACTAAACTGTCTCAATAAATAACTTAGAATGTTTTAAAGACCAACATTCAACTGGCTAAAATGGCAACTCAAGTCTCAAGCTTAACTGAAATGGAAAGACTCAAGAACTAACATCAAACTAACTGTCTATGAAGCCTCTAACAACTGAGATGGATGTCGGGGCAAGACCCACGACATCTTAAATGAACTAACTGATAAAGCAATAAAAGGAGTCCTCCGTAAGCAAGGAGGCTCACCAACAACTCTGAAGCTCAACTAGAATCAACGATGCGCTAGATGTTGATTCTGGTTACCTGTATTTGCATCATAACAACGATGCAGGCCAAATGGCATCAGTACATTGAATGTACGAGCATGCGAGAGGAATTCTAAAACAAGACATAAGCTTGAAAGGAACTGAAAGAACATATTTGGCACAACTCAACTCAACTTAACTCATTTCAATATAAAGCAATAATATGGATGCAATATAAAGAAAAAATTTCAAAACATGGATAACAACTCTGTGTATTTAGAAATACAATAATAACTTTGTATGTATGCAAAGATACAATATAAACTTTGTTTGTTTATGAAAATACAAACAACTCTGTGTATATAAGAATACAACTAATAACTGTGGGAGTTTCTCTAACCGGCAACCATCACGTAAGAGCTATGTGTTGATACAGCGTTTTGCCTCATGCTGTCAGGGCCATCCTATACCTTGTCAAGGGCATAGAACCTAACTACTAAGTGGATCCACTAGTTTATGCTAAAAAGCACTAAGGAATTATCTAAAAAGTATGACTCTTTTCTACCCATGATGGCTACATGGTTTATGGGGGCTGTGAGTTGTCTGAACTCTCCCCCATATTGGTGCTCAATACTACTCCCAAAATATAGTAGCTCATATGTTTGAAAACATAACTTCTTTCTGTGGTTTGAGATAAAAACTAGCCCAAAGGCTCTCTAGGAAATCAAAGTTTCCTCTCTTGCTTACTTTGTGAAAGCATTTACTTTTTACTGAAAACTAGCTCAAAGGCTCTGTTGGAAATCGATGTTTCCTTTCTTGTTTAAATGTGAAAAAAAAACATTTACTCTTTGGGAATACATAGTCCCCATATATTCTTTTGAAGAAATGAACTTCAACTCTTTACTTTTTACTGAAAAACTAGCTTAAAGGCTCTGTTGGAAATCAGTGTTTCCTTTCTTGTTTAAATGTGAAAACATTTTACTCTTTGGGAATACATAGTCCCCATATACTCTTTTGAAGAAATGAACTTCAATCTTTACTATTTACTCAACTCAAAACTCAAGTCTTAAAACAAAGTTAAAACATTTGTAAAAGACTTTTGGAAGACTCTATGAACTTCTCTTGACTTGACTCTTAACCTTCCTTGAATTGAATTATGGATTTAAGGCTCATGATCTCATGTTATGGATGATTTCATGTTGTTTAGACGTACCTTAGAGTGTAGAAATCAACTAGAAATCATAGGTACGATTCAAGGTAACTCATACGGAAAGAAGTGGGAAAGGGTAGAAGACTTGGCGTCCCTGGCGCTCTGAGTGGCGCGGGGGGACAGAGGAAAAACTACAGAACTGGGGATGGGGTGCATTGGCTGGCGCGGCGCCCCAGAGCCCAAACTACTAAACACTTTGTGGGGCGCTCTGAGTGGCGTGGCGCCCCACCCCTTTTCCCCAGAATTTTGACGAATCCTCTTGGTCGTTTTTCAACTCTAAACCCTCTAGATTCAATTGGTTCCTTCTCCAAACACTTAGATTCGAATACATAACCAAAATTTCATGAATTTAAATCAAGAACTCCTCAACAACTTCAACGATCAAGAACCCAATAGAAACTTCAACAAAATCCATTAAGAACTCAATTTCTATACTTTCAAGAATATAATTTCGCTGAATTAAATCATGGTTGGCGCGTGGGTGAACGAACCCAACGTTATGTGATCTCACATACCTCGTAGGGATTAACCCTTGGCGAAATCCACAAGCCTAGCTTCAAGAACTTGACGATTCCTTGCTTCTTCTCCTCTCTTCTCCTTTTCTTTTCTCTTCTCTCAAAACCCTAACTTATTTTGATGAAGCGTAAACTAAACCAAATCAGTTTAGACCCCAACTTAATTACCAAAAAACAAATTTAATTAATTGGGTAGTAAAAAGACCAAAGTATCCTTCTAAAATTCGGTTTTGACTTTTCTTATCTAGACAACCCAACTTCAAATGGGCATATCTCCCTCATACCAACTCGAAAATGGGCAAACTCGGTGGTGTTGGAAATATAATTCAAAGATATTTCCTACGGTATCTTGTAGCACACATAACTCATCCTGAGCTAGGAGTTATGGTCGTTTGAATTTGACCCAAAACTCATACTTAGCTTAACTTTGTCAAACTTTCCAAATTTGATTATTTTCAAAAATGGTTTCCTTCTAATTCTAGTTCTTTCGAATAGCGGGGTGTTACAAAGACTAAAATGGATTTTGATGGACTTGGACTTAAGATTGTTATAGTTGGGCTAAAGTGTTGGGCTTGAGAAAATTGTAAAGTTAAAGACTTAAATCAATTAAAATTTAACAAAATAATTATATTTTATTTATATATCTAATTTATCGGTTCGGTTTGGTTATTTTTGCGATTTTTTTTAGTATAACCAAAACCAAACCAAATAATATCAGTTTTCAAAATTTAAAACCAAACCCAACCAAATATTGGATTTTTTAATCGAATTGCGGTTTGGTTTGATTTTTTAATCATAACCATGAACAACCCTAACTATCGCCCTCCCATGAATGGGAGATGTTTTATGTAGTAAAAGATTTTCCTTTTTTGCTTGTAAAGTGTTTTGATAAAAATATGATATTTTTATAATGTTTGTAGCAACATATACTTGAATAATAGTCAAGTTTTAAAAAGATAATTTGAAATTCATAAACGGAAATCAACAAACCTGAGCATCCAAAGTCATTGCACTGATCCTTGCATCAATATCAAGTCCTGCATCAACCAAAAATAAAATTTACGACTCTAGAGTAGAAAAAATATCCAGAAGCAACAGTTTAGCTAGGGTAAGAACTATCACTAACTATAATGATTTGCATTTCATGACTAGTGAGCTTCCATGTACATGATAGATAAGTAGCTAGCAAAGGTATTTGTTGAGTTTTGCCAGAACACACTGATCCATTTTGCGTGCTTCTATCCCTTGATATGTACTTGCAGAGCTAATCTTTCATATATTCTTCCTTTCAATCCATACATGATAGATAACAATTGCGAACAAAAACTCAAGCAGTAGGACTTTTCTCTAGTAGCATGTATTATAGAAGATACCGGATCGAACCTCAGATTTTCAAACTCCAATTTGTCAAGAAATGCTCAGTCAATTTAACAATATTCTCCACATGTAATCAGAGTAGGCACATTTAAAGAAATGATGGTTATGAGATTCTTCTTCCACAAGGTAAACTATGTATCAAGCTGAATGTCCCAACTACATAACATGTCCACCCACTGTTGATAGTCTTTTATACAGTGCCAGCCACATCACAAAATGATGCCTCGACAATAAACCTGTGAGCAGTGCTAGTTTTTTCCATATATGTTTAGGATATTTAGGAAGTATTACAAGATAAGCCTTTTTATGTTAAAACTTTCCTCAAAGACTACTTATCAAGTGTTTCAGTGACATCTTTCAACCATACTCTAGCATCAAAGATTTTCCTAATAAACCAACAAGCACATTTGGGAGTACTCGTTGAGTTGATGTCCTTACTCTTTATATAGAAGTGGTGAATCCACTGCACTCATGAAGTTTCTTTGCCCTTGGACACAACTCATAGTAGCTTACAGAGTGTATCCATATTCCAACGAAAAAGGTCCAGTATATTCAATCCTTTGGAAGACCTAGGTTGACAAATTGTATCCAGAGCTCTTCTTGAATACTCATTACTCTCAGTCCAGAAAAAATTCCTACATATCCCAGTTTACTAATGATAGGATCTTTTTTGGTATCAAAAAGACTTGAGCTCAATAAGTTTGCATCTCAAATAAAACACTATTTACCAACTGCAATCTACCCCATAACTCAAGATTTAGAAGTCCAACACTTTACTCTTGTTATAATCTTATCAACCAAAGGCATACATTGGCTAATAGTCCACTTCCTTGAGGCCAAAGGTACCCCAAATAATTGATTGGAATTTTTTCTAGAGCAAAGAGTATTTTAAAGGTTATTACTGTCCAATTTTTTCTAGAGCAAAGAGTATTTTAAATATATCATCATTAATCATTTAGAATGGTCAAACAGGCTCCCAACATATTGTCGGATTCTTAACTACACACTTTAACTTTACGGAGGTCCTATCACCCCCTAAACGGTTTAAAACTTAAATTATTACCTCCCTAATTGTTGATCTGGCAAAGTGAGTATATCAAAAATAAATATTAAAACTTTATTTTTAATTATCTTTTCATAAATATATTTATTTTTATTTCATTATTTATTGTCTTTCTTCTTTCTCTCACCCCCTTTCCGTCACTCTCCAAACGAATCTTCACGCCCGAGCTTTGACCAACAAACAACAGTGAAATAACCAGACCACCCACACCATTGGAGCAGCAACTTCACCGAATTAAAACCCCTTTAGTTGTCTCTCTTCCTCGTCACTGTTGACAAGCAGCAAGACGCCGATCTGGCACCACACCTCTTTTTGCTATCGACGACGAACAACCAGTGAAATCCCAATTAAACTTTTTTTTTTCTTTTGTGGTAGAATTGAAATTAGATTTAAGAGGATTTTGATGATGATTCCAATGTTTCTTTTCAATAGGAAGCTTTATTCTCAGGAGAAAATGGCGGAGAGTTCTTTGAGTAGGTGAAAAAGATAATGATGAAGGTGGAGGAAATGATAAAGAGAGAGGCGGCGGTGGGGGAGGACCCACATTGTATCCATTAACATTTTCTCCAAATTAAGCTTACACAAAAAATTAGGGTTAAAAAATGGTTGAAGAAGAAAGGAAGAAGACGAAGGAGAGATTATTTTATTTTTATTAAAAAAAAAAGGAATAATTGGTGAAATAAGTGCGTGAAACACACACAGTTGACACTTGACTGATTATGGCGTTTCAAGGGGGTATATATTTCACTTTTAAAAGGTTTAGGGGATAATAGAACCCCCATGAAGTTAAAGTGTGTAGTTGGAAATCCAACAATAGGTTGGGGGCTATTTTGACCATTTTCTCAATTAAAATAACTTGAATTTGTATGAAATTGTTGAAGCTAAAAAAAAAAAGACAGAATATAACGAATGCAAAAGTAACTAAAAGGTAAAATAAATAGCAATATTAATAAATTGAATCAACCTATATTCAATACATTTGACAACAATGATAGCAAACTAAAAAAAATAACATGATCAATAAAAATTATTAAGCGAAGACGTAATGAAATAGAGAATAACAATTAAGAATGGAGGGAGGAAATTGAGTATCAAGATTGTTCACATATATCTTGTATTTTGCCTATAAAATTTATCTTTATATCTAGATAGAACTCATAAAAAAAAGAATAGAATTTAAATAAATTCAGTAAAATGTGAAAAAGTAGATTAAAATCAAAACTTACCGAGTGATGATGATAATAATCGGACATTCACAATCAGAAGAGATGATGCAAACATGGTCAGTGATTATTTTTTATGATAAAAAAAAAAGGGGGAAGAAACGAGCGCGAGCAACACTTCGTCAACTTGTGGTGAAATTCAGAAAATAAAAACTTTAAAAATAATTATTTCTTACAGAGACAAGATTCAATGTATCGGGTTAGAGATACAAAAAGATATCGCCAAATTTATATATTACGAAGCACTTTTTCCGTTTCATTTTTACTTGGCCATTATACGGGGAAAAAATCACTTGTTCAATTTAGCAAACTAGTTTTGATGCACGTGCACGTGAATATCAAAATCATATAGCATATTTATAAATAAATAAAAAATCAATATTATTAAAATAAAAAATCAATATTATTAAAATAAAAAATTTAAGTAAATGGTTGTAAATGTAATAGAAGAGTATAATTTTTTGTGAATAGTGGAGGTAAACTTTCTTATGATTACTAATTGTTTGTATATTGAAAAGCTATGAAATCAATATCGGTAAACATCTATATCTCCATGATATAAAGTTATATACAAATAAGGTGATGTAGCATCTTTGTATGACCTCCAAATTCCAATTATGTATATTTTTTTTAAAAAAGATTCTCAAGTTATAATTATGACAAGTAAAAAGTTTAACTCTTAAAATCTCGTAATTACACCTCTTAAATGTATATCTTCTCCTCCCTCCATATAATTCATTGCTTAGTTATTGTTGTATTATTAGAGTTTCTATTTTTGATATAACATAAATAAATATAAATATAAAATATATAAGATATACTAAATTCGGTTCGGTATTTTTAGTTAGGGAGATTATAACTTAGGCACATAAGATAATAATTATTTAAGCAATACATTCTACTTGCTAATGTATTTTAATTTATGTTTGTGTTCGAAAGTGTATTTTAAAGACCATTACAGTCTTATATATAATTGATTGATCTTTAGGTGGTACTTCCTAATTGTAGTTTATGTAGTGCCTATCTATATGAGCGCTAAATTATGATGACAAATATATTTGGTAGAAATATATACGTACTGGGGTGTGCAAAATCGAATCGAAAATCAAATTAAATCGTAAATTGAGTCAAATTGAAAAAAAAATCCGACTAGTGGTTTGGTATTGAAAAAAAAAACCCGACTATATTTGGGTTGGTTTGATTTTAACTAAAAATAAACAACCCGAGACCAAACCAACCCTACGTTATATATATAATTTTAAAATTTTATTTTATACATAAAAATATTTACTTTGATATAATTTTTATATATTTCTTATACTTTTTCATAGTTTTTATCTTTTAATATATTTTTTCAAGTTTGAAACTTATAATTCTGAATGGTTCGATAAAGATTATAGTCCACAAATGTTGGTAATTATATTAAAACTTAAATCAAAATCAAATTAATACTAATGCAAAAAGAAAATCAATTCAACACTAAGAATGACAATAATATTGAATATTTGTTCTTTAGTTTTACATTGGTTTAGACAATTAAAATACATAATATAATTTTAATTTCCTTTAATATTTAGTCATGTAACTAATACTTATTAAACTTGTTTTAGCATGATTTAGTACTTTTAAATTATGATCATTTTCATTATGACTTGTTAATTTGCAATATTTGTTTTACGCGATTTCATTATTATTATTTTTTTGTTGGATATTTTAGTGTCATTAATCATATCATATTTTGTGTTATTTTCTTAAGAAACACCTTAGATAGTTGTATTTTGATAGGATTAAAGAAATATTTGAAGTACAAGTAAATTATATGTTTGTATAAATACTTTACTGGAAAACCCCGAAAAAATCTGAAAAAATCCGAGGTTGAAAAATCCAAATTTTATTGATTTGGTTTATAAATTTAAAAATCCGACACAAATGATTTGATTTGATATTTAAAAATTTCGAACCAATCCGATCATGTACACCCCTATATATACATTACATGTTTACATAGTATGAAAAATAATACGCGGGTAGAATAAAATGAACGGATAAAGATGTCACGTTTTAAATGGGAAGATATATGATTAACACGTGATACTATAAATTTTACATTAGGCAAATTATTATAATATATTTCTATTTGCTTTAGCTTATATGTGACATATTATACACAAATCATTTAAGGTTCAAGAATTGAAATTAATAATGCTTATAGTTGAACTAAGTTTTTAATATGTGCATTCCACGTGGATATTATGTCGCTTAGTATGATTAATTGAATTTAAACTAACACAATTTTAATCATATTTATTCATTTATTTTTTGTTATATAGTATAATTATCATTCGTAACAAAAAATTATATCAAAATAATCAAATATGGCATGCAGAATTCAACAATAAGAATAAAAGAGGGAAAATATATTATTTTTTTAAAAAGAAATCAAATGAAAACTTTGGAAATTCTATGTAGACTAACATATACCATCATTAATCATTTAGTAAATAAATTAAAATTAAATGACTTAAATTTACACGTAATTGTTGAAGCTGGAATACCTGGCATAATATAACGAATAAAAGAGTAACTAAAAGGTAAAATAAATAGCAATATTAATAAATCAGATCAACTTATATGCATCATATCTTGACAGCAATCATAAAAAATATAGAATAAAATAAGGTTTCAGTAAAATGTGAAAAAAGTAATTTTCTTAAAAAAAAATATCGAGTGACGATGATAATATTGGGACATCTACGACCAAAAGAGAGGATGTGAACATGGTCACTGATTATTTTCTAGGATGAAAGGGGGGAAGAAATGAGGACGAACAACACTTCGTCAACTTGTGAGATTCAGAAAATAAAAAGTTTAAAAACAATTATTTCTTACCAAGCAAGATTCATTGAATCTGGTTAGAAATACAAAAAGATATCATCAAATTTAAATATTACAAAGCACTCCTCAGTTTCAGTTTATTGGTCCTTATACTTTTTTTTTACTAGTTCATTTTAACAAAACAATTTTATTACACGTGCATTGTTGCTCCCAATTGCACACACAAGTGTACGTGGTCGCGCAAGTAATATAGTGGCTCTTAAAAGAATCGGATTATCGAACCCAAAGGACTTGTCAATTAACTATTTACTAAAATATACTAGTCTAACTATTTATTTAAGAGTGCAAAAAATGTTTGATTTTTGTTTATAAAGAAAAGAATGCAAGAATTAAATAATAAGATTACTTACAATGGTTGGAAAATTCCAGGGTTGCGGCATGCATAGGGTTTCATGTATCACATCTCATGCATGAATTAACTACGGTTATCAAAATACTGATTTACAGGGTTGATTTTATGATCAGGATCTCCCGACCTCTAATCGCCTACTCCAATTAGCTGTCTAACTACATCGTTGAGCGGGGATAGGTAGTCCTAATTGACGAGCATTTATATTTCATCCTGTTTTGTAACCAAGCTAGGTGTTCGTCCGGGCGTCATTCGTCCGGGCGTCACTCCTAAATACAATTCAACTCAATTTAATGGAAGATCCAGCTTTCTGTATCCTTTGGTCTATCTACCTTAGCGTCTCCCGAGTTTAAGAGTAGACAATATATTTATCTCTATGGTGATCAAGCATGAAATACTAAAACAAGAATACAAAAGTAATTTAAGTGATAACCAACATTAATTCAAAACAATCGATTTTCAACAATTACCCATAGCCGCAATCCTAGAACAAGGATTTTTAGCAACTAATGTCTAAGAAGAAGAAGAAGAAGAAGAAAAGAACCCTAAAAAGTATTGACAACTTTATACTTGATGCCCTCTGATTGATTTCCCCCTCAAAAATAATTATTTCTATGAATTATTTATAGATATAGAAAACGCTAAATAAAATAATTGAGTCCAAATCAAATTATGAATTCAAAACCGAAAGGAATTGGATTTTTTTTTTTCCGTGAACAATGTTGCGCCTCAATTGTTTCTGTTGCTGCTGCCGTCAAAGACTGACACGTGGCAGCAGTCCTTGGGCAGTTAACATTCTTCCTTCAAGTGCAATTCATATATATAATATATTATTAGTATATTCAATTTAATCAATTAAGATGTCTGCCTCCCGCACCCATATTCCTAAACATCCCTGGAAGGAGAATAAAGATAGCTAGTCACGGACGATTTTCTCACCTACATGGTATACGAATCCAAGACTTTCTAGCTAGAGGCTAGACGGTATCAAACCACGGGACATGGAAAAAAGAGCAGCTTTCTAGGTTCTGCCATTGTAGGGTCAAAAATAATTTAAAAAAATGAAATAGAAGCGCCCAAATTTACCCGCACAGGGAAATATCTCAATAGGCCTAGGGCGGGGGGCAAGCTCCACTACAGGGCCGGGGGAAGAAATAGGCGTGGGGAAGAGTCTGCAACAAAATCAATTGAATAGGCAGAGAAGCCCGGTAAGCCTATCGATTCAAGCAAGTCCGACTAGTTTAGGCGCCGCCTTCCAGACTTCTAAAAGCGGGTGGTTTTAAGTCCAGAGCCCTATTCTGATTACAGAGTGCGGGTAGCCGGTTGGCAGGGTCAGAGCCTTTCTCGCTGGGCGAGCGCATCCGATTCTAAAGTCCTTTCTTATTCTTAAACCACTTCTCGTTCAGTTGCTGAAAGATAGAGATCAGGCTTTCTAAATGAGATTGAGTTCCACGAATATGCAGGCTAGAAATATGCTATTTGCTGCTATTCTATTTATTTGTGGCTTTTTTTTCCGGTATGCCGCTCCTCCAGCAAGGAGCGAGAGAACAAATTCTGACCTATTATGTCACCTTTTTTCTTTAGAGGCGTTCTCTCTCTTATTGCAACCTTTCTGGGGCATTTCGCTGTTAGAGTAATGCCACTTGATTTCCTATCTTAAACCTTTCATCTTTAATTCGTTTTAGCTCCAAACTTCTTCATTTTCCCACCAATTTAATCCTACAAATAAAATATACTATTAAGCACAATTCATAAAATCCATGCTAAAAAATGACAAGTATAAATAATAAATGTGAAGCAAATAATGATTAAAAATATATATTTTTGGCCTCACATCATGTGTTGCACATGAATGCCAAATTATGTAGTATACTACTTTTCAAAATAATGTCAATATTATTAAACCCAAAATTTAAATAAACGAAATAGTAAAGTATAAGCTCCAATGCAGGGGCGGAGCTACAGTAGGCTTAGGGTGTCCAAGCGGACACACTTTGTCGAAAAATTACACCGTATGTATAAGTAAAATGATCTATTAAATGGTTACATAACACATTTTGGACACCCTGGTAACAATAAAGAGTCTTGGCGCATTGGTTTCAGTTGCCCAACGAAAGCTTGATGGCCAGCGTGCACGCGGGTTCAATTCCTCGTTGCTGCACTTTTTATTACACCTAATTTATTAAGATAATATTATCTATTAAAATAATATTAAATTAGATTCCTACAACTTAAAAATTTAAGGAAAACATAAAAGTTTAGTAGTCAAATCATTTTTTAATCAATTTGACTTTTGATTTTTTTTTTCTTTTCATTAAAAATTTTAAAAAAAATTTAAAAGTAAATATTTAATTTAAAGTTAATAAGTAAATCCTATTTTTTTTATAAAGCTACTAAAAGTGAAAAAGACTCCATATAGAATTTCTTTTTAAAAGAAAACTCGTTCGATTCAACTATTTATTTTTCATGTCTCATTATTAGTTCTTAGAGATTCTTGAAATCTTGAAGCATAAAAGTGATTTCATTCTAAGTGAATTTTCTCTTCTTCTTTTTTTCTTTATTCGTTCACTTCCTATTATATAAACATGAACGTCAAAGCTAATTATTATGTAGTTTGATTTTAAAAATTTTGGTATATTTTTTAATTAAAATAAATTATCTTTAATGTAATGTAGTTTGATTTACAAAATTTTAGTACACTAATGCGTTAAATTAATTTTAGTTACATATGCGATTCTTGGACAACCTTCGTAAAATTTCTGACTTCGTCACTGCTCCAATAAATAATAGAGGTAAACTTTCTTATGATTACTAACTATGTGCATATGGAAAATTGTGAAACCATTATATGTAAACATCTATATCTATATAATATAAAGTTAAACATAAATAAAATGATATAGCACCTTACTAGCTATATGGTAATGCATGCTAAACAACTAAACATATATCATGAGGAAATATACTCAACATTTCAAAGATAACGAAGTAAACAACTACCAATATGGGTTGTGGTGCACTGGTGGGAGTGTTTCACCCTTAACCAGAGGTCTCGGGTTCGAGCCCTGGGTATGGAGAAAATCCTGTTGGGAGCGCCACCCCCAAATGGGTCCTGCAGAGCGCGATTCAGATTTAGTCGGAGCTCCAATGTGAACTTCGAACACTGGATGGAAACTAAAAAAAAAAAAAAAACATGTTGAACAACTAAACAATATCACAACAAATTAAAAAACATGGTAGAAGTATCAATCAATTCATTTTTAAATGTACTTTTATAATATTTTCTTTCTATTATCCTTTTCTCACTGATATGGAATAAGCTACATATATATGTACTTAAAGAGAAAGTAGCTATATATCTATGTAATTTCTTTATAGTAGCTACATATCTGCATATCTAATGATATGGGAATGTAATGAGAGATATTGAGGATAAGTCATATCAACATATTTATACCATTGAGGCTATATTATTTTAATTATTTCACAAATTTCTTGCTTAATAGACAATGCACCATTCGATTGTCATGGATTTTATTTAATGAAAAAAATGTAAATGGTAAAATTAATATGGTTTATTTCAACATTTCATATATAATAATTCAACTTTTTAATAATTATATGGTACAAATTTACAATAAACTTTTCGAAAGTAAAGACCAGTAAAAATAAATACTCAAAAAGAGTGGGTTATATAAAACTACACCAAAATTTATAGTTGGCAAGTGTGCACAAAATCAATGAGTATGATAATTGATTTTCATATGCCTTCAACAATGGGTTTAGAACCCAATATTACATGCGGAAGATAATATATATGTTAAAATTTATTAAAATTTCAATAAATATTAGATTTAATCATATAATTTTAAATATATAGTAATTTGTATAAGAAAAATATTGCTTTTGGAAAAAGAACGAATCGTGCCATAACACATGGTTGAGTTGGAACATTGGTTCATACTTACTCCGACTCGAGAAAAATTTCGGAAATCATGCCTGGCATGACTTGGACCGATATTGCCTCAACACGATCAAGGTTGCTCTATAATCGAGTAGCCTACATGACCCCTTCTAGGACAAATCACTTTACAATTGCATCACTCTCATAATGATCCTCAGACAGATCAACAATATGTCTTGAGCCTAACATCAACCTGTCCTCAATTAGCCTCGAACTCAACCATCAAAGTGCAAACATGTACATACTATTAGGTAGTCTTTTTTAGTGCCGGCGTATAGTTATTTCACACTTGAACGAAAGATTGAATTTTTGACATATAAAAAAGCCCTCTCGAAAAAAAAACTTTCTCTAAAAGCATTTCATCTTCTTTTTCTTCTTAGAGTTTTAATCAGAGAAGACTCTCGACCTTTTTTTTTCCTCATATTTTTCATTTTCTTTAAACAGTTTACATTCTGTATTTAATTTCTGCTTTAGAACTTAGGCAACAAAAAAAAAAAAAAAAAAAAAAAACTTAATCATACTTAACCTACTTTTACCAAAATCATACTAATTTTATAGTTAATTACTAATTTTATTGTTAATATATCAAGTTGAAATTGTAAAGAACACAGTTGACATCTTTCAAATTATTACTTTTAAAATGCTAATGGGTAATAGTTAATACAGAATTCAGAAAAGGACGCAACTAAACAAAGAGTAACAGCAAGTCAATAATAAAATATGAAAGTCAACTTTCCAAAATGCAAAGTCTTAATTTTATTTGCAAACAAACTGCCTACACCACACACATTTTGCGCATAATTTTCCTCCTTCTCCAAGAAATCAATCGAAAAAAGGAAAAACAATATGATTGATGTAGGGGTGGAATTTCTGTTAGAGAACTTGAAGCAATTGGTGCTGGACAATGTGGAGTTAATCGGAGGAGTTAAAGATGAAATCGAGAATCTGCTTGATGATTTGAGTGAATTCAATGCCTTTCTCAAGCAAGCTGCAATGGTCCGCAGCGAAAACCCAGTTCTGAAAGAATTAGTGAGGAGTATCAGAAAAGTGGTGAATCGTGCTGAAGATGCTATTGATAAGTTTGTAATCGAAGCTAAGGTTCACAAGGACAAAGGGTTTAAAGGGGTTTTGGATAAACCTGGACATTATATAAGAGTGAGGGAGGCCGCTATGGAGATTAAAGGTATCAGAGATAAAATGAGAGAAATTCGGCAAAATAAAGCACATGGCCTTCAGGCACTACTTCAAGATCATGATGATTCAATCAACAGAGGTGGGGAAGAGAGACAGGTATTGCTTCAAGCCCTTAATTTCGGCAAAATTCGCTCATGAAAATATAAGGATCTGTTCAACACGCCCATATTTGTGTGGGTTTATTTATTAATTTGACCCTCTAATTCAGATCATCTAAAAGTTGAAACCAAATTGATCATGAGAAACCTTATCAGTTTTTGTTTGATATGTTATATATAGCTAAATTAATAAAGATTTTGTTTAAATTGTTTGTTCGTATTGAATATATCATTAAATGTATATATATATATATTAAATTAGTTACCACTTATTAGCCCTTGAAGTCCCTTTTTTAAAATCTAGAATACATAAAGTTGAAATCTTAGTTCAGCCTAAGTCTCCTCGAGAAGAATGAAGGTGAGTGAGCGTAGACGACAATGTAGTGCTTAAAGATGGACAATTCAGACATGCTCTGCAAGTACTTTGAGACAGGAAGATACCTAACAAAGTAGAAGAAAAGTTCATAGAACGATAATGAAAAATCAATTTTATATGAGAACGAATTTTAGCCAACATATCCACAAAATGAGTATTTTGTTTGGATTTGAATGAACCTTTGAATAATTAAGATGTTGTCTCTAGATTTAAACACATGCATAATTTATTTATTTGTAAAGATAAAGAAATATATAATTCAAATAAAATAAAATTATTATTTAATTAAAAAAATGAACCATTCATGTTTGCTAGTGATAATGGAGATGATTTGTAGTGATGATTGGTATTAGTGAGTATCAATAGACTAATGGTGATAGTGATAGTTATGACGGTGGAGGTGGTTGGTGTTGTAGTAACTAGTGTGATGGTGGCGATTGATAGTTGTAATGGTGAAATTGGTTGATATTAATATCTGGTGGTGGCTAAAGAATGTGTGATGCTCAACAATATGTTAGTGGTAATTTGTGGCGGTGCTAGTTGTGATGCACGATGGGTGATTGATAGTAGAGATTGACCGCAATGATGATAGTGGCGGTGGAGGTGGTGGATGCGGTGATGACAGTTGATATAATTATAATAATTTAGATGTTAAGTGTACTAGCGAATGAAAGTTATAGTTGGCTTCAGTGGTGGTGTTTGACGATGGTAATGATGATGATGGTTGCGATGACAGAATTGGTTATTAGTGGTAGCTAGTGATCATATAGATAAAGTGATTGTGAAAATTATGCACACAAAAATATATCTCAATGATATTAAGACTCTGCTCAAGATCCAAATGACTAAGAGCTATTCAAATCAAATACTAGTCCTTAATCTTAATACGAACAAATGCACTTAATAGACCGAAGTTCTGAACCATTCCCATTCCTACCTAATGCAAACAAATGAGGATGTATGGCTTTACACGATTGGACATTATTATAATAGTCATGCCTTTAGTGTTTGTAATGTTAGTGTTCTGATCTGTCTTTGGAAAATCCAACTTTGTTGCTATAGTTGACCTATCCTTTTCTGCTGCCGGCACAAATGCATAATATAATACTACTATATTTTTTGGTTGTATGCTCTTTTTCTTGCCAATGTTAACTTATGTATGTTTAATCTTTATCTTTGCTATTTTAAAAGCCTCCTGTGGTTGAGGAAGATGATGTGGTGGGCTTTGACGATGAGGCGCAGACGGTAATCGACCGTCTTCTTGAAGGATCAGGTGATTTAGAGGTTATTCCAGTTGTTGGAATGCCTGGTCTTGGCAAAACTACACTAGCCACTAAGATCTTCAAGCATCCGAAGATTGAGTACGAGTTCTTTACTCGACTTTGGCTTTATGTTTCCCAATCATACAAGACAAAAGAATTATATCTTAACATCATCAGTAAATTCACCGGAAACACCAAGCATTGCCGCGATATGTCTGAAATGGATTTAGCTCTTAAGGTGCGAGAGATTTTGGAAGAAGGAGGAAAATACTTGATTGTCTTGGATGATGTCTGGTCGACAGATGCTTGGGATCGTATCAAGATTGCTTTCCCGAAAAATGAGAAGGGCAATAGAGTATTGTTGACTACTCGAGATCACAATGTCGCAAGATATTGCAATAGGAGTCCACATGATTTAAAATTTCTGACTGATGAAGAAAGTTGGATTTTACTGGAGAAAAGAGCTTTTCACAAAGCTAAATGTCCCCCCGAATTGGAAACAAATGGAAAAAGCATAGCCAGGAAGTGTAAAGGACTACCCCTTGCTATTGTGGTGATTGCAGGAGCTCTAATTGGGAAAAGCAAGACAATAAAGGAATGGGAGCAAGTGAATCAGAGTGTGGGCGAACATTTCATAAATAGAGATCAGCCGAATAATTGTAATAAATTGGTGCGGATGAGTTATGATGTTTTGCCTTATGACTGGAAAGCTTGCTTTTTATACTTTGGTACATTCCCCAGAGGCTATTTAATCCCTGCCAGGAAATTGATCCGCTTATGGATCGCGGAAGGGTTCATCCAGTACAGAGGGAACTTATCCCTTGAGTGTAAAGCAGAGGATTACTTGAATGAACTCGTAAATAGAAATTTAGTGATGGTAATGCAAAGGACGCTTGATGGACAAATCAAAACTTGTCGTGTTCATGACATGTTGTATGAGTTTTGCTGGCAAGAGGCCACGACAGAGGAAAATCTTTTCCATGAAGTAAAATTCGGTGGTGAGCAGTCTGTTCGTGAAGTATCCACTCACCGTCGCTTGTGCATTCATTCCTCTGTTGTGGAATTCATTTCTAAGAAGCCCTCTGGTGAGCATGTTAGGTCATTCCTATGTTTTTCTCCAGAAAAAATTGACACTCCCCCAACTGTCAGTGCAAACATATCAAAAGCCTTTCCATTGCTAAGGGTGTTTGATACTGAATCCATCAAAATCAATCGCTTTTGCAAGGAGTTCTTTCAATTGTATCATCTGAGGTATATTGCTTTCTCATTTGACTCGATTAAAGTCCTTCCGAAACATGTTGGGGAACTTTGGAACGTACAAACCCTCATTGTCAACACACAACAGATCAACCTTGATATTCAAGCAGACATATTGAACATGCCCCGGCTAAGGCATCTGCACACCAACACGTCTGCTAAATTGCCTACGCCTGCTAACCCCAGAACTAGTAAGACTACCTTGGTAAATCAAAGCCTGCAAACCCTCTCCACAATTGCACCAGAAAGCTGCACTGAATATGTTCTCTTGAGGACTCCAAAGTTGAATAAACTGGGCATTCGTGGAAATATAGCTAAGCTACTGGAACCAAGTCAGTCTGTATTGTTTAACAATGTTGCGAGGCTGGAATGTCTTGAAAACTTGAAGCTGATAAATGTTGGTCAGACTGATCAGACACAATTACGCCTTCCTCCAGCATCTATATTTCCAACAAAGTTGAGGAAGCTGACTTTATCAGACACCTGGTTGGTGTGGGATGATATGTCTGTATTGAAACAGCTGGAGTACCTTCAAGTCTTGAAGCTGAAAGACAATGCATTTAAGGGAGAGCACTGGGAACTAAATGATGGAGGTTTTCCTTTCCTACAAGTGTTATGCATTGAAAGGGCAAACTTAGTTTCTTGGAATGCTTCAGGTGATCACTTCCCGAGACTTAAACATCTTCACATATCATGTGATAAACTTGAGAAGATCCCCATTGGCCTGGCTGATATACGCAGCCTCCTAGTGATGGATTTGCGAAATTCCACCAAATCAGCAGCAAAATCTGCCCGAGAGATACAAGCCAAAAAAAACAAGCTGCAAACTGCTAAATCCCAAAAGTTCGAGCTTTCTGTATTCCCTCCTGATTCTGATGTACAGACAGTTTCTTAGAAAGGTTAGTTAAATCTTCCCTTAACATCAAACTCTTTGATTTGTGATTCGTATTCCAAAAGAAATGTTTAATTATCTGCTATATCCCCTTTCCCAAGGAGGGTATAACTTGCTAAAATACTAGCCAGTAGCATGCAGATAGGAATATCCAGTAACAATTTACACATCATTTGGAATAATAATCGTAATATCAAATCGTGGTGATAAGCTTATGCATGTTTTCTCCATTTGCTATGACAGATGCTTATGAAATTACCTATGGATTTTCGGTTGCATTTAGTAATTATCTCACCTTATGGCTTTTGATAAACTTTCAGTTGGTAGTAACATGTTCCTCCATTTTTCTTGGTTGAGTTTCATATTTTTTTCCATTGTGACCTACTCGTCAACAACTTACACCATGCTATTGGTACAGGTCTAAAATAATCACATGCTGCTGGTTCACCCAGCCTGGTTGGCGTGCATGGTTTTTGCTTCATTTGGCTCACTGCTCTCACAGTGAAGCCTATTGCATTTCATAAGTGGAACGACTGATCCACGGTTTTGTAACTCTTTGGTTTCCTTTTGTATTTGATGTGAGTTCATGTTTTATTGATCGTGGCTGCAATGTGCCATCGTAGCCGAGGAATAAGAACCAAATGTAACGTTCAAGAAATCTCAGACATTGTTACTTATAAGTTATACCACTCTGAATTTTCTCCATTCAGATACAACAACAGTCCAATAGTCACTTGTTCTGATTCATACACAATTTGATCATGTTTTATTATTTAAACAGCACTTCTGGCTCTTCAAAGATTGTTTTTTTCTTTCATACTGTCATCTATAACTAGAGGCATTTGATTGTGCAGTTGTATTTCCTCAATGGTTAATTGCAATGCTTTTTGTGGGGGTAAGGTTTGCGTGTACACCGCCCTCCTCATATCTCACTTGTAGGATTACACTAGGTATGTTCTTATTGTATCGTGTAATCATCTCAACTGCTTACCTCTAAGTAGAATATCAAAATTTTAAAAAAAATGACTTGGTACATTGTTTACAAGAAATAATCAATTCTAGAAAATACTTCAAAACATGTAGTTTCATCATTCATCAAATTGCTTCTTTCAACATAGTCTATGTTTATTATTGTTACAGAATCAATTTACAGCTGCACAATATTGTATATATGGTAGTCTAGCTGATTTGTAGGGATTTGATTATTTAGTTACCATAGTTAGTTAGTACTCTCTATGTATTTATATCACTGTAATCATTGAGCAATAAACAAGTTATTCTCTCCAAACCTTATTAATAACATGGTATCATAGCCTTATCGGATTAGAAAGTGTAGTATGTCGAACTTCACGGCTGGTCGTCGCCGAAATTAGCCAGATGTGGAGGCCCGTGTGTGGACCAATCTTGGTCTGGATTCCTGATTTGATGTGGCCTTGAAATTCTCAGCCGACTTATGGTAGTCTTCTGAAATTGGACCAAGTTTTGAAGAATAAGCATCAACAACCAGGTTCTGTGATTTCTTTTGGTCATATTTTAGTTCGAATTTCTCTGTCTGCTTCTTTGATCTGTTTTGAGCTGCAACACTGTTTGAATTTTTTTGCTGCTATTCGAATTTTACTCTCAACTGTTCAATTAGTTTCACATCTGGACCATTTGGGTATTTCATATCTTATTTTCTGGACCATCTCTAGAACAACGGGGTGTTTCAGTCTATTTGAGTTTGAACCCTTTAGTTGAGAGTTGACTGCTTCACTGTTAAGACCTTTATATGTGAGCGGAGCTCTTTTTGAGTTGAGTCAAACATATCTGACTTGTTGGCGTGGACGGAATGTTGGGATAACATTTTGGTGCAAAGCTTTGGCAATTTCTCTAGTATTCTGATTGCAAACTTTGGCAATCTCTCTAGTATTCTGATTGCAGAGCTTTGGCAATTTCTCTATTATTCTGATTTGATATAGTGAGTTTGGGGAAATGACTGCTTCAAGTTCATTATATGATAAAAAGGTTTTCGTTTCGGCGGAAGAATTTTCTAAAATCTCTCAATATCATAAATCAGTGAAGGAACCTACTTCAGTTAATGCTTTTACGGAGTCATGTCTTATCACGTCTTCACATAAATGAGTGATTGATTCAGGTGCAACAAATCAAATGACAGGTAATCATAATGCGTTTTCTAGCTTTCAATCACACAAAGCACCCTCTCCGGTTACTGTAGCTGATGGATCAACCTGCAATAATGTTGGATATGGAATTGTTAAACCAACCTCATCTATTACCCTGTCATCTGTATTAAGTCTACCAAAGTTGGCCTTTAATTTGATTTCTGTTAGCAAAGTTACCAGAGACCTTAATTGCTATATATCTTTCTTTCCCGATCATTGTTTGTTTCGTGATCTTACAAAAAATCAGGTTATTGGTAAAGGACATGTATCTGATGATCTCTATATCCTTGATGAATGGGAGTCTCAGTCTATAGCCTGCTCAAGTGTCGTGTCTCCGCTTGAAGCACATTGTCGATTGGGCCATCCCTCTCTACCTCTGTTAAAGAAGTTTTGTCCTCAATTTCAGAATATTTCTTCATTGAAATGCGAGTCATGTCGATTTGCAAAACATCATCGCAACTCAGTAGGTCCAAGGGTTAATAAGCGGGCTGAGTCGGCTTTTGAGTTAGTTCATTCTGACGTTTGGGGACCATGTCCAGTCACTTCTAAAATGGGACATAGGTATTTTGTCACTTTTATAGATGATTTCTCTCGAATGACTTGGATTTATTTTATGAAGAGTCGCTCTGAAGTGTTTACTCACTTTTGTGCCTTCTTTGATGAAGTTAAAACCCAATTCAATGCTTCGGTTCGCACTCTAAGAAGTGACAACGCTAAAGAATATATGTCAGAGTTGTTTCAATCATATTTGAGACAACATGGTATTCTCCACCAGTCTTCATGTGTTGATACACCCTCTCAAAATAGAGTTGCTGAGAGGAAGAATTGACACCTACTTGAGACAGCCCGGGTGCCTGATCCATCTGTGGTATCAAGACCGCCAATTGTTCAAGTCTATTCAAGGAGGCGAGAGACTGATGATACTTGTCATGCACCCGTTCGGTCAACTGATCCTTCCGAAAATCTTGACCTTCCTATTGCTCTTCGCAAAGGTACACACACTTGCAAATATATTCTATTGCTAATTTTGTTTCCTATGACCGCTTATCCTCCACGTCTAGATCTTTGATTGCTTTTCTAGACTCCATCTCTGTACCCAAAACAGTGAAGGAGGCTTTGAACCATCCAGGATGATCTAATGCAATGTTAGATGAAATACATGCCTTAAAGGACAATCACACATGGGATTTGGTGGATTTACCAAAGGGAAAGAAACCAGTGGGATGTAAGTGGGTCTTCACAGTTAAAGTTAATCCAGATAGTTCTGTAGCAAGACTTAAGGCTAGACTTGTGACTAAAGGGTATGCTCAGACATATGGGGTAGATTATTCAGACACCTTCTCTCCAGTTGCCAAACTCACTCTGTTCGCTTGTTCATATCTCTAGCTGCTTTTGAGAATTGGCCTTTGCATCAGTTAGATATCAAGAATGCATTCCTTCATGGTGATCTTCAGGAGGAAGTTTATATGGAGCAACCACCCGGTTTTGTTGCTCAAGGGGAGTATGCGAAAGTTTGTCATTTGAAGAAGTCTTTGTATGGCTTGAAGCAAAGTCCACGGGCTTGGTTTGACAAGTTTAGTGAGGTAGTTCAAGATTTTGGGTTGAAAATGAGCAAATGTGATCACTCAGTCTTCTATCGACAATCAACATTTGGCTCAATTCTCCTTGTTGTATATGTTGATGACATTGTCATCACAGGAAGTGATTATGCGGAATTTCTTCCCTGAAGTTTTTCTTACATACCAGATTTCAAATGAAGGATCTGGGCCCATTAAGATACTTTTTGGGAGTAGAAGTAAATAGAAGCAAGAAGGGAATTTTTCTGTCTCAGAGAAAGTATATTCTTGACCTGTTTGCTGACACTGGAAAGTTGGGAGCCAAACCTTGTAGTACTCCAATGGTTCCCAATGTGCATCTTATGACAAATGATGGTGATCCTTTTGATGATCCAGAGAAATATAGAAGGTTAGTTGGGAAGTTAAACTACCTTACTGTGACTCGTCCGGATATTGCTTTTGCAGTAAGTGTTGTTAGCCAGTTCATGTCCGCGCCTACGATTAAACATTGGGAAGCTTTGGAACAGATTTTGTGTTACTTGAAAGGAGTCCCTGGACTTGGCATATTGTATAGCAATCAAGGTCATACTCGTGTTGAGTGTTTTGCAGATGCTGACTATGCTGGATCCAAAATTGATAGGAGATCGACTACAGGCTATTGTGTGTTTGTTGGAGGGAACTTAGTTTCATGGAGAAGCAAGAAGCAAAGTGTTGTATCTCGATCTAGTGCAGAATTCGAGTACACAACTATGTCACAGTCTACTTGTGAGATTATACGGAAATTGGCATAAAGCATCATACACCAGCTAAGCTCTGGTGTGATAATCAAGCTGCTCTTCATATTGCCTCAAATTCGGTGTATCATGAAAGAACTAAACATATTGAGGTCGACTGTCATTTTATTCGTGAGAAGATTAAAAAAAAAATTGATTTCCACTGGTTACGTGAAGACAGGAGAGCAACTAGTTGATTTGTTCACAAAAGCGTTAAATGGAACTCGAGTTGATTACTTTTGTAACAAGCTGGGCATGATCAATATCTATGCTCCAGCTTGAGGGGGAGTGTTACAGAATCAATTTACAGCTGCACAATATTGTATATATGGTAGTCTTGTTGATTTGTAGGGATTTGATTATTTAGTTACCATAATTAGTTAATATTCTTTATGTATTTATATCACTGTAATCATTGAGTAATAAACAAGTTATTCTCTCCAAACCTTATCAATAACAAAATTCAAGTTCATTCATCTGAACAAGCTAAATCAAATTCCAAAAATAAAAGTGTATTTTTAAAACTAAGGCAAACAAGAGGCGCGTGTTGTTCTATTTTCCAATGAGTACAGTAACTTTTAGGGGGGAAATCCTTCTAGACTAATGTTTCCCCAAAGAATAATTGCTTTAGACTTTTGAGTTATGTATAAACGCTTCATTTCTGGATTTCCCTATAAAGCTTTTCTTACATTTTATGTTCGATATTATTCATAAAAAACGTTGGATAACATATCTTGAGGATGATAGTCGATAAGAAAATTCAGGTGTGGCATAGTGATCAATGAAGTGGATTACCTGAGCCAAAAACCTCTAGTGATTCCACATTGTTTGACAAAACGGCTTAACATGCACACATCTTATCTCCCTAGCTTTTATTGTATTGTTGTTCTATGCAATGTTGTTGGTTAATGAGGATTTGACCAACAAGTATGGAAAGCATCATGGAGATGAAGAAAAGATGGGGAAGGAACAATTGGATGGTGATAGAGAAGGAACATGACAGTCCCATAATACTACTAATGCAATTATGAATGAAAAAAATCAGTTGCAGCACAATAAGAGACAAACATATTTGTCACAGCAATCTGATGATAATGTTTGGGCAATTCAGCTTTCTGTTACTTGTATAATGAAAATAACAGATGACTCAAATGTGGATATGTATTCACCTTGAAGAATATATCTAGATGAAAATAAACAAAACATAATCTTGAATAATGAATTGCAAGGTTACATGAATTCTGTGTAAAATGAAAGTTAAAATGATGGAAAACTCTAAAGATAGTTTTCCAATAGACTGCGGATTTCTCTTCCAAGAAGGGAAAGATGCAAGAAATCATGTCCCTCCTACACACCTGAGCAGGTTTTTTCCAAGAACATTCCAAGTGTTTGTTTACACAAAGAGATGCTAACATATAAACAAATGATCAATTTTCACAGTTTCCACTAAACAATGGAAGATATCCTTCTTTAGCATACTAGAATCACTATACACACCTCAGGATAGAGTAGTAGCAACTAAGCACTAACTAAGCACTGGTCCGTCGAAATGATTCAATTTTCTGAAGCCTAATCTGTTCTCTGAACTTGGCAATGAATTCACCAGCTTTTCTATCAACCTCACTTCCTAGATCCACATCATCAGCAAGGTCAAAGTCAGCTTCTTCATCTGAACTCATGTGAGAATTGGTTAGCACAGTCTCTGAGTTCCCTTTGGATTCTGAGTTCTCCTTGGCCTCCACAATGTCTGTATTCGTAAAATGTTGCTTTGCTTCAGGGTCACTTTCAAAGAATGCTGAGCTTGGAATTGGCCCACTATTGTCAAGAATGCCTTCTCTGGAATTGACTGGTGGTTTTGAATCCCCTTTTCGATTAATGCATTTCAAGGATGATGCTGTGTCAAATTGATTACAACGTACCTCATTTACGTCTCCACCTTCTCTTGGACAATCAACCTTTCTTTTTGATCTATCAATATAACTTCTTCGGGATCTAAATGTTCTGACTGATTTTCCCCTTGATGAATTATTCACAGGTGATGGCTGTTTCATGTCTGAGACCAAGGAGTTGACACTTAGTTTTCGTGTGTACGAAGAATCCTGTTTAAGATCCTTGCTGACATGCTTCAATTTATCTTTTGAACTTTCCTGCATGGTTATTTCTGAAGAAGAACCAATGCTAAATGCTCGAGACTTTGAGATATGATATGTTGCTTCACCATTAACAGGTGCAACATCCTTCAGTTTTTCTTTAGATGTCCGAAGTGTATCAAACTCTGAGGAAGAACCAACAGTAGATCGTTGAGCCTTTGAAGCAACAAATGCAGCTGCATCATCCATTGATCTCGCTGTTGGTTGACTAACTTGGATAGGTGGAGGCTTGACATTCTTGAGTCTCTCAAGGTCTTGCTTTCTGGAGTTTGGCATCTCTGGAGAGGCAGAGGATATTGGTGAGATTTTTCTGGGCGAAGAAGAATTGGGAACAATTTGAGCGCGTACTCGAGTCCAGAATGACCATGGCTCTTGATGCTCAAACTCAGTTTCTCCAGCAGAGTGGGACTTAGAATGTGGATGACCTTGAACATGACACGTTTCTCTGCTGGAAGGATACATTTTCATCTTTTTTTCATCCTCTTCATAGTCATCTCTCAGCAGCACATTCATTTCTGAACATGACTCATTGCTAGATTGTTTGACATTTGAAGTTAAAACTGCTGATTCTCCAACGGTTGCTCCTGTCTGTTGTGAAGTTGAGATGGGCATACTCTCAAATGCATAATGTGGCTCAGAGTGTGGCATTTTTCCACTTTCATTTCCTGAAGAATAAGAGGATGAAGGTGAGGTAATACTTGGTGAACAAGAAGTAGGACTAGTCCGAGAGGACACCGGTTTACTGAATGACCTAGACTTGAGATACCCAAACTCCAATTGTCCAACTGAGTGAGGTCTAGAATGTGAAGGCAGTCTAACTGTATTCACTTCTTCTAGCTCCCTCCTCTGAGACCTCGAGCGCCATGAAACTTGGCGAGGTCCAGAAGCTTCCTCAAACTTGCTCCTCAAATTGACCGCAGCCATACCTCTTATCTTCTCCTCTCTCACTTCATAACCAATACTACCAGATGAACCCCCTGAATTAACAGTATCTTCAACAATAGATTCAGAGTTTTCAGCATTAACTCTGTATCTCAGGCTCCTAACGGGCAAGCCTAAAGGTTTATGGTCAATGTGGGATACCTTTTCAATCCCATAGTTTCCATTGGCAACAACCACCATGGATTCACCAAGAAAGTACTGTGAATTCCAAACTTGAGCTACTTCCCTCTCATTAAACACCTCCGTATTTTCGACCCCGCCTATCTCCGTAAAGGTTCTACTTTTCTCAACTTCATCAAGATTAGACCTTTCTAGGCCCCTGTACTCGTAATGCAAAAAATGAGAATCCCAATTTGGGATCACTCTTTTGTCATCAGACCCACATAAAATTTCAGCCCCATTTTCATCTGAAAAAGATCTACTTCTTTCACCCCCAACAAGCTCAAACCTTTCCTGTTCCCTACCCTCATGATTCAAGAATTGAGAATCCCAATTTGGGATCACTCTTTTCTCATCAGACCCACAATAATTTTCAAGCCCATCATCAAAGATTGAAACTACATTAGACATCCCAGGACCATATGCATCTGAACCATCAAATCTTGAATGTGTTTCAGCATAAGTCTTGTTACTACTTCTTTTACAAAACAAGCCATAACACACCACAATGCCAATGAACAAAAGATGAAACAGCTCCCAGAACTGAGTTACTATACTTTGAGTTATAAAGTCGGGAGCTTGGGAAGGAAAGAGTGGAACAACAACAAGAACAATCATGACTAGTACAGATTTCAAGAAAATGTTAGAGCGAGACTTACTCGAATGCTGCTGCTGCTTCACTGTTGAAGCTCTTTGAGGAACAACAAAATGGGGTAGCTGGGAATAGTCTGTAGATGCAGTTGCTGCCATTGTTGAATTTGGAGGTTAGGTGAAGCAGAAGAAAGGAAGACTTAACAACAAAGGGAAAGACAAAAAGGGCAAGAGTGTGTCGAAGAGAGTATATATTTCACTCTACTGTGAGAGAGAGAGAGAGAGAGAGAAGAAACAGACAGCACATCAGTATTCAAAAGGTGTCATTATTTTATGGTTTTCTATCTCTCCATTATCAAGCAAAGGTCCATTTTGTAGCGGTGATTGCGATCGACAATGTAACCAAAAAAAAATTCATCAGCGAGATTGAATTTAGTAATTTTTATTCAAATAATATACTATTTGTATTAAGAAGTTTATATAATGAATAAGCTCATATATTTTATCAGATTTTGGGAAATGACTCGTCTATATTCTTCGTTCAAAGTTTGGTTCATATATGTCATTTTTGTTCGGAAAAAAGCTCATTCATACCATTATTTGTTAACTGAAAGGACATAGATAAATCAAAATTTAACGAATGACACATATGAACCTTTTCCATTTTAAAAAAATTATTTAATTAATGACGTGGCCGAATCATAATTAACCATGTGTAAAAAATGATTTTGCAGAATCAGAATTATTTTCAATTGACAAATAATAATATGGATGAGTGTTTTTTCAAACGAAAAATGACATAAACAAGCCAAATTTTTAATAGATGAACCTTTTCTCAAAATTTGATGACATATTACATATATAAAATATATTGAAATCATGTTAGAAAATTTAAAATTCATAAAATTAAAAATTTTTACTGGCATTTACACTTTAGTCCCTCCTGCATTTCTTATCAATTTGTTTTATGTTTGAAAACGTAACAGATAAAATCTTATTACCTTCTTCCTAAAGAAAATAACTTACTAATAAGTATAATTTTATTTCTATCTTTTGAAATTCTAATTATTTCAATGACATAGATTGATACAAGGATGCAAGCAATTAAATAATATTTAGAAATTTTGCTTTGTGCACCAACATAGTAAAATGTCTTATTCGAAAAAAATATATATAATTCTTAATGCTTTGTGAAACAAAGTTCGTAATCTAACTCTACTTCATTCACTGGACATTTTCCACCTCACATTTTAACTTATTTTTGTCAGGTAGGTGAAGCTAAAAGAACATCAAAAGTTATTTGATTTATTTGGATATAAAATTTAATTATTTAGTGAAGAGGGGTTGTATTTGTAAGTTTAAGAAACTAAGAGGAATGTAACTGCAATTTACTCATTTATATACCAAGTATCAAAATGTGGTAAAAAACAAAAAATCAAGATTCTCACTCCTGTTGGTAAATCATCAAGACCAAAATTTGAAGCATCCAAAAACACTCTCAATAAAGATTCCACAAAGCTGATTGCTTGGATAATTGGGGCTCAAGGTTTTGGAGCTGTCTACAAATGGCTGAGATTGTAGAAGCAGATAATTACGAAGGCATAATCACCAGAATCGAGCACAAGTCCCGCAAGATCGAAAGTTTACTCAAACAGTACACAAATTTCTACCCTTTATAAAGTTCCAATTTTTCCTTTTTCATATCTGCATAAAAACAAAACCCCACATCTATAATTGTTTAATAATGAATACCCATTTGTGATTTTGGTTATTTGTTAGGTATAAACCAGTGGAAGCTCTGAAAACAGCTCTAGAAGGATCACCTCCTAAGACCAAGGATGAAAGATGCAAGGTTCAATCTTTTTGCCCATGTCTTTTGTAAAAGTATGTTTTTTTTAGTATAATATTATAGTCTATGATGCAACTTGTGAGTTGACTGTGTTTCTTTTGTTTTGTGTGTGTTTTGGGAATTTGCAGTCTGCTAATTGGATAGTGGTGCATAGGGCTATAATGGCTATCAAGGATGTGGATAGCTTGTTCTCTGCATTGGATGCTGAGTACTATGATATTCTCATGAAGTAAGTTCATTTTTGTTCCTAATTGTTCTATGTATTTTGGCCTAGATGTGAATCATGTCCACAGAAAATTGTTATGCTAGTATGCTACGAGTACTTTATCTCCGATTCTTCATTATTGCCTACTTGATTGTAGAAATGGCAAGATCATTGGATTGTGTGAAATTAGTGAGTTTATCCACGCGAGGGCCTTGATGCATTTTCGACTGATTGAGATTTGGACAAAAGGACTCCACTTAATTATCGACACTTGTTTAGCAATTCTCAAAATATTATTGTTGAGCCTCTGGTGCTGCTGTTATGCACACAGAAATGGGAATGTGATACAAGGCCTGTAATCCCATCTTCACATAGATATTGAGAAATTTTATATTTCAGTTGAGTAACAAAAATTAATGCAAGGAAGTGGAAAATAAAGAAATCTAAATCTGGCAGAGAAGTATCCGACAATATTCTAATGAGAAATTAAACCTCCAATGGGAATCAAGATGGTATTATTGAAGTTCCAAAGCTTGTCTTTCCCGGAAATAGCTGACGAACTCTTTGAGCTGATGGTGTTTCAATGCATTAAGAGATCCCTGCAATTACATACATATACAATTAAGTTTAAGATCAAGAAGAAAGTGGCATACATAATGTTCTGCTCTATGATTAAATAGAGAAATATTGATCTGTGTCTATTTGCTTATAAGGACCAGTTTAGAGTAAACGTGTTCAAGTTTTGATGTTGGGGTTTGAGTTGCCAATGGGAGAAAAATGGAAAACACCAGTTTTGGACTCCTAGGTTCGGGAGCTTAGGAGATGGGGTTTACCATGCTTAGAAGAAAAGAAAAAAAGTCAAGTGAAATAATTGGTTGAAGCTCTTATATCGAGTATCATGGCCTGAAAATCTGTATTTTGAGATTGCACATTCTTATACACTGCACTAAATATCTTATGTTTATTTACTTTAGGTTACAATGGAATTGAGATGGGTCATGAAATCTATTGAACATTATATACTTCGTTAAAGATTTCCAAAGACCTCTAGTTGGACATCTTGGTAAATGCCAACAATATGCCTCATCAAATATGATCGACAACATGCAAGCATTTGTTGACCTCAGTTTGGGTTTTTAATGTGCAACAACTAGCTTAAACTCGGTATTGGTCTTACATCTCCATGAATACAAGATATTGCAGCTTTAAAGAAGTGTTTTTAAAATAAATTCACCATGTTGGTAGGTGAGATTGCCTTTTCATTGATTTTTTACCACCAGCAACTAGGGAACTGTTGTAACACTCCCTAGTTGCTTGATCCGATCCAAATCTCAATCCTGAAATCTGAGGTGAGACTACATTTTTAAATACTTAAATAAAGTTGAAGGAATCATCTGACAAGAAGGATCTGAAAGTTCCATTGGGAATAATTTGGGTTGGTATGCTTCTCCGGCACTAAGATGAAGATATTTCGGCTTAAGAACCAAGAGACTTTCTCTTACTCTTATCTATATGGTGTTTCTTTACAAATCTTTACCTTCAACATATGATAAAGGGGCAGAATTCAGGAGTTGGAAGAGATAATAGATGGGCTTGAAGTGTCTATATTCTGTAAACATCTGAAAATAATAACTTGGTGAAAGAAACAAAGTTGGCCTTACTCTTAAATGCGCCAGCATATTTACTACTCTCATATATTAGCTTAAAATATTGGCTAAGGAGATCGAGACTAGAGAGATATAGAGCTTCAACTTGTTACTGGGATGGGTTGGAGGAATTTTGCCTAATCTGCAGTCAAGATAGGTTTGACCTGTGTGGCGGTCATGTTTGGATACTTTTTATTGATTTTATAAGGGTTAAAATGAGTTGAGTTAGTACGGAAATCAGGCTTTGGTATTATGATCTTGATTCTTGAACTTGAGATGCTCAAGTTAGTATAGTTTTTTCCAGTATCAGGGAGACACCCTGCCGTCTTGTAGCTTAGAATTTTATGGGATAGCTTGGTCCTGCAAAGCAAGGAAGAAACATTCATAGTCATAGAGATTTAATCCATATGGCCACTGTTCCAAATGGTGGCAGGGGAGGCTCAAATATATGTTTATTATAAGTCAATTCTTTTAATCTTTTTTGAGACATAGTATTCTAGATTTGTCAAACTTCTAGTAATTCTTTCCTCTTATATGAAAAGTATATATTTTCTACAAATATTAGTACTAATTTTATTTTATTTTTAAAAATACTTATAGCCTATTATTGCTTTAAAAAAATGAGGCTCCTCAAATTAGGGGGCCTAAGGCAACTGCCTTTTTTGTAAGCCTGTAGAGCCACCCCTGAATGGTAGCTACTATAGATATTGAGTATTGAGAGAGATACCATCTGCCAATTTAAATGGTAGGTAAGTAGACCATTTACATACTGCTCCACACTTAGAAGTCAGTCCTGCTGATTCAAAATTGTCACCTATGATAAATGTGGCTGGTAAGACCTCGTTTTTCTTTCCACTTATCAGAAAGAAAAGGATCTTGTCTTTCCTTTTTGTTTAGTGAAACATTGACTTATCTTTCTTCTATCGAGATATGGTATAGCCTTTTTCCTTTGACATACAACTGTCTTTATATGTACATTCTGCATTGCTGTAAGAATACTATAGTAGGAGATGCATATGCCAAAATGTCTCTCCACAATCAACATATACATATATCACCCAATAATTTCCTCTCTGGTTGTATTTGGCCTTGTTTCACTATGTTAGGGTTCTAACTTGACCAATTTATGTAATGAACTGAATGTCTACAATAATTTGAAATAGTACCTTATAAATTTAGATAGCACTGTAAAAATGCTAAAAGTTTGAATTTTTTTTAAATTGTCAGAAATCATTTTCACTAACACGCCAAGATGGTGCTGAAAAATACAAGTACCATGTGATAATGTAGGCTACTTTTTGTCTCCTATCAAGCTATCTAATTTATTAGACAAGGATGTATTCTTTCTTTGCGCCTAATATACCTGAAACGAAAGAAACTCTTCAGATTTCTTAAGTTTTTCTCATTGCTTTGAAAGAGTTTCTACTTCTTTCATTCCATGTAGTCTTAGAAAGGCAAAGTGGCCTAGTTTTCATGTTGTTTTCAACTCTTCTGAAGCTTCCTTGCCCTCCAACTTGCCATGCCCTTAGCACTCTCTTATGGTGTAAAAAGAACACCTCTGCCCATAGCTGTGAGACCATTCTGCAGTGTAATAATTAGTGATCACCATCCTTCTCATACTCCTTGCACATGAAACACCGATTTACAACAATCTGTTGCCTCCTTGTGTGATTTTCTGTTGGAAAGAATTGCATCTCACTCTATGCAGCATCTGAAGAAGGTCGCTTTATTTGGTCTTTGTGTATTCATATACCCTTTCACCTTTTCTTCTTTTTTACTCCCTAGTAGGACCTGTATAATAGAAGCTCATTAAAAATGTACTTGCACTGGCACCACTTTTCTGCCATAGAGTAAATGTAGATTTGTGTCAACTCCTCCACTTCTTTCCATTTCCTTTCTGTATAGGTCTTTCTAGCTAGATTTCCAAGATGTACCCTTAGGGGTCGTTTGGTTTGAATACAAGTTATGCTGGGATTAGTTATGCTGGGATAAGTTATACTGGGATAAGTTTTTATTGCTTGTTTAGTTTGTCATATTCAAACTAATATTCATTGTATAATTTTTAAGAATGAGTTGTTTGTTTACAAAAATACCCCACCTTATTTAGTTTGTTTTTTTACATTTTCTTTGCAAGCTTTAAAATTTCCATCTTATTTAGCTTAAATATTTTTGTGTGTGCATTTCCATGATTGTGCCGTATGTTTTAAAAATTAAACTTTCATCTTATTTAACTTAAAAATAAAATGTTCATCTTATTTAGCGTAAAAATAAATTTTTCATTTTATTTAGCGTAAAAATAAAACTTTCGTCTTATTTAGTTTAAAAATAAAACTTCCATCTTATTTACCTTAAAAATAAATCTTTCATTTTAAGTTTATTAAAGTAAAAGAAAATTTATTATTAAAGTTATCTACATTTTAATTATAGATAAAATATAATTTTTAAGTGAGTAATAAACTATTTAATAAAAAATATGTAATTTAGTAGTGGAGTGAATATTTTAAGAGAAATCAAAATATAAATAAACATAATAATTAGGCAAATAAATTCAACTTATAATATATTCATAAATAAAAATATTTATAAAATGTAAATTTTTAATAGAAAAATATATTTATCATAAAAACAACGAATAATTAAGGTTGTAAATGTTATTATAAATGTTGTTAAAAATTATGTTAATATGTATGAATGTAAAAGTGATGTATAAAAGAGAGTTTAAGGGGGGTATTTTTGTTAATTTACACACCTTATCCCAGGATAACTTATCCTGGGATTACTATACCACCCCCAATGAGGGATAACTTATCCCAGAACTAATTGTTAATCCTGGGATAAGTTATTCCTACCTTTGCAACCAAACAATGAATTAAAGGTCACTCAAAAGTTATCCCAGGATTAATTCCTCTTATCCATCACACCAAACGACCCCTTAGTTCTTTTGTGATGAGTTCAGCAACAATTGCCAAGCTATCATATGAGCAATCACATACACCCTTGGAAAAGCATGCTTCAAGAAAAAGTTCAGTTTCCACATGATCTGTCGAAAAATTGTTTCCAATTACGATTCCCAACAATAAAACCAATGAACCTTGTAAACTCATCTTTCCCCTTCATAATACCTTTTCATAGTGTTGCTCTGTTACTTCATTCGATTACCGTCCATTTCTAGATATTCGGTCACCTTTCCTTAACCAACTTTATTGCAGTACCCGTGATTACACCAATACTCTACCTTTGAAACAAGATGCCAACTTTAAACAGTTCACCGCTGATTTGGTTTCTTTTGGTTCTGGTTTAGTCTTTAATCTTAAATCTGCTTTTATCTTCGTTAGTGTAAAGAAGGAGGAATTATGTGATGCAAGGTGACATTATCTCGTTGAATGAACTCTTTTTGACAGCTTTCATTTGCTTAATGGACCATAGCAGCGACCCCAGCATAACTCATTTCTTTTTCTGATATTGGACCATCTAGACTCTGCTTCACACACACTATTAGTTGAAATGAACTCGTTTGATGTAAGCATATTTGTGACACAAAGAAGAAATGTGTAAATGTGAAATTGCCATGTGATTTATCCAATAGATCTACCTGATTCATCAAGTAATGTAGCATACAAGATTCACGGTTGAACCGTCTATCTGATGTGCAGGTACTTGTACAGAGGTTTGTCTACTGGAGACCGCCCAACATGTGACCAATGTCTAAGGATCCATGAAAAACTAACAGAAAAGGCTGGTTTGGGATGCATACTGCGTTGTCTTGCTGACACTGTGAATACTGTGTGACTAATACCTGTTTATTAAAGATGGATGAACACAATACTGTTGCAATCTGTACATGTCTTGTCTTTGCATTTCGATTGAATATTGATGTTGAGATTGAGTTTAGCCTATTTTCAAAGGGATGCTTCCTCTCCTTTAGTCGTCTGTATTCTTCGCGACATTTAACATATGAACTGTACCAAGGCAATTTGAGATTTCTGCCATCCTTTAGTGATTTTGTGACTCTTGATACCAAGGTTGTTGGTTGCATCTGAGAGTAGCCTAGCTATCGATGAGCAGTGGGAAACAACCAAGTAATTTCTTCATATTTGCCTATCAATGAGAGCATGCAAATAATATATAGTATTAAAGCTTGAATCTCATTTGATACGGAAAAAACCAAGTAAAGTCATCACATTTAACTAAATCTTGATGGACAAATTTATATGGTACTTGATTGGCGGGATTATGTACAAGTTGATCTGGACATCGCGGTTATTTAAAAAAAATATTACAATTATCCAAACATACTTCCTCCGTTTGAATTTGTTATTTCAAGTCCGTTTTAAAGAGTATTTTTTTTCCTTTTGACAACTCTTTAATTTTAACGTTGCATATGATATTTTTAAGACCACAAGATTAAAGAGTTTTTTGATTCATTCAACGTGTGACCACAACATTGAAAAGTTTTCTTTCCATTCTTAGACTTCATGTCAAGTCAAAGTAGACAAACAAATTGAAATGGAGGGAAATCCTAGCTAGTCAAATACTTTTGGGAGTCGTTTGGTTTGAATACAAGTTATGATGAGATAAACTATAATGGAAAAAGTTATGCTGAGATTATTTTTTATTGAGTGTTTGGTTTGTTACTAAAAATAATATACTTTTCATAAATTTTAAGGACAACTTATTTGTTTACATAAGTATCCTTAATAAATATAAAAAGTGATGTATAAAAAGAATTTAAAAAGATAACTTTGTCATTACCTATTTTATCGCGAATTAAGTTAACCCGAGAGTATAATCCCAAGATAAATTATTCCAAACTTACCAACCAAATAACAAATTAAATGGCACTAAAATTTAATCGCAAGGACTATTAACTTGTTATCCTTCACACTAAACGACCCCTTAGTTTTAGGTGCAAAAGTGGATAGCAATCATGTCCACTAGTGCCCAAGAGGAGGCCATGATTCTTGTAGTAAAAAGTTTGGAATAGAGGATCTTCATGCAAAAAAGTATGGATATACTATACTATATAATAAAAATAGTTAGTGAACACAATTATGTCTTCCCATTCAAGTAAAACCATTTTCCTACACAAATGAAATGAACAAATTCAAGAAACTGTTCCTCTGAAACCCAACACATCATATCCTACTTTTGGAACATCAAATCATTCACCAACTAAAAGAGAGAGAACCCAAACAAAAATAAAAACATGATCTCAGATTCTCTTGTAATCATCTTCTTACTCTATGAACACTTCCCTACCCTATCTTTAGCTCCAAAACAAGAGTGAAATTACATTTGTGACCGTTGCACATCGAGTGTTTTAGACGCAAACATTGCAGCCCATGGTTTGTTGAGAGGCACTGGCGCTTGGTGGAGGTGTGAACGAGAGGCATTGGCTCCGGTGACTGATGAAGAGGCCGCGGAGGATGAAGATGATGATACAGCTACGCGCTCGCATTGAGGGCACATTGTGAGGGTGGTTGGAGGGCTCATGTTCATGTACAATTGTGGAGAAAGTTTCAATGCTCTTAGCTCACTAACTTCTTTCTGCAAACGTCTGTTTTCATCCGTCAGATTTTCGCAGCAACGCTTCAAGTATTCACAATCAACCTCTGTTTGCTTCAACTTAGTCCTGGATCATTCAAATCGCCAATAAGTTCAATGCTAAGAACGTTAAAAGTTGAAAACTAAGAACCTTCAAAGTTAAACACGTCAAGTTTAAATACTGAAGCCGCATAAAGTGAATTTTCTGTGAATCTAAATTAGTCAGGCCTCAAAGCGTATCTTTTTCAAATTATGAAACTTAAAAACTATACCAAGAATATAGTTTGCTTATTTTTACAAGACAATATAAATACATTTACGTTGTTTGACCAAAAGCAAAATGGGATAAATCTTCTTTTTTTATTACAAGTAAAATTAGATTGTTGAGATAATTTTTAAATTTTAAGATGAGAAGTACTCATAATACATGCACACGTGTATCACCCGACAGGACATTACTTTGATTATATCATAATTTAAATTTTACTTACACGTGTATTCATGCCACAAACGTGAAATATTATTCCAATGCCAAAAATACCCTTGAATCTGTAAACAAATATCATACCTTGCCCTCCTGTTCTGAAACCACACCTCCACTTGTCTTGGCCTCAGATTCAGCTGTTTTGCCAGAGCCAATTTTTGCTTCTGAAATATGAAAAATATTTATCAGATTTTAATATCTTGTTTTTTTTTCAAAATAAAATGCATGATTAAACATAACTTGGCGAGGCGGTTGGTCGTGAAAATCATCAAGTTTGGCCATAAAATTACAAAAAACTCAACTATTTCCGGGAATTTGAAAAAACACCAAAAAGTTATTTTCATTACTCGCAAAAATTTAGAGACAACTCCAATTTTAATACATCATTTTTCACTTTTATTAAAAAAAAAAAAAAACACAATTTTCATGGCCAAACGCCTCCTTCAAATTTCAAAAATCAGAACTTCAAAAACTCAAAAATTTGAGTTTCAACGTTAAAATCTATGGTCAAACAAGAGTTATTACACCTTTGAATTTACAAAATTAAAATTCTTTGAGAAACTACATTTTAAAAAACAGAAAAATTGGGTGAGAAGTAAATGGTTCCACACAATAAATTCACAAAAGTAATTACCCTGTTTACCAAAACTACCCTTAACCCACAAAGTTATTTACGAAAACTACCACTCACCGGATTAAGAGTGTTATGCTCCTTGAATGTCTCTTCAAGAACGGCAGCTTGCTCCTTTGACAGCCGGAGTTTCTTCCTTGCCGCCGCATCGCCACCGTCATCCTCCAGTGAGCTGGTGGCCCTCTCCCCTTCGTTCTCTTCTCTGTCATGACTCCTCTTTCCACTCACACTCGAAACAGTGCTGTTAGGTGATGAAACCATTAACACCTGATCTTCTTCATCTTCTTCATCATCACACTCTATAATCATCCTCGCTGGTTCATTCATATCTATTACCCCTCTTACCCTTTCTCCTCCCTCATCTTTTCTCCCTGCAAAGAATTTAAAAAAATTGGGTGTTTTTTATTTTGACCCATAAAACAGAGCATGCATTCATCAATGGCAGAGCCAAGATTTTCACTAAGCACAAATATACGAAAACGATAAAGGGGTTTTAATATCTACTATAAATAGATAAAATATAACAGTCTTAGTTGGCTCCGCCCATGGAATCCATGACTAAAACAAATGAAGAAAAAACAGAGCAAAAAAATCTAATCTTTATAACTTTTACCTGAAGAAATTTGATGATGGTCCATGAAAGGCAAGAGATTCAAAGGGAAAGGAGGAGGAGTTTTATGATTATTTTGAGGGCAACTCATGATTCCTAAGCTCAGACTCAAACCTAAACCATCTTCTTTTTCACCACTCATCTTTTTTGCTCTGTTTTTTTTCAACTCTGAAAAAACAAAGAATTTCACTTTTTTTCTTCTTTCTTCCCCTTTTTTGGAAGAGAAGAAAGAAAATGGGGTTTGAAATGTATGTTGGGGTGTTGGAGGGGGGGGTAGGGGAGGAAGAGGGGACAGAACGAAGAGAAATGGGGTGTTCCCTTTTGTAGCAGAAGAGTTGCAGCTTTTTTCCTTTGGCTAGTGCAAATACAGTTTGTAGGATAGGTCAGAAAGATTCAGAACCTATCAAATATATATACACACATACACAAAAATATTATTAAAAATATAATATATTTTAAAAAATATGAATATCGAATATCAAAAAAATGTTTATTTATACGGAGAAGAATGGAAAATAGATGTTGAATGATGACTTATGTCAGTGGGTATTGGCTCAATGATGATGATAGAGATTGGTTTTGATTAAGCTTTGGCTTTTTCTTTGTTTTTTTCTTCTCTGGATGTTTTTCTGTCTTTTTATATTTTGCATGAGGGGCCTATTTTTAACCATGGTTCAAATTGAAATTTTCAGAATTGAGAATGACTAAACGTAACTGAAGCTATTTTTATTAATTTATTACAGTAAAAAAATAATCTTTTGCTTTTATTTATGAATCATCTGAATTGTAACTTCTCATTAAAAAGTGGCTTTTTTCCACCGTTGACTGTTGACTAACGTGCGTGCTCTCTCGTGAAACACTTTTTCTGAACCCATCTTTTCACACTCACGCGCTCGTTTTTCTCCTCAACCAAGCGCGTGATGCATGTGGCTAGTAATTTTTCTTTTACATTAATATTTTAATAAATAAATAAATTATAATCATTTAATTTTAATTGCACTAATTGTAAATTAAATTGATTTACTTTTATGATAATCTTACATATAATTTAAAGATACATGGAAAATATTATACTAACTTGTAATTTCTATAGTATCAAAAATATGGTTTAAATTTGTAATTTATAATAGACTTAATTTGACTCTCTCAAGCAAAACTGACAAATATTACTATACGAAGAGAGAAAGCAATTAATGCTAATAGTTATGTTATCATAATTATATGTTTGAATATTGAGGGGAGTATTTAATGATTTAATTAAGAGTTATCATAATTATATGTTTGAATAGTGTGGGGAGAAATAAACGCATAAATAGCTCCCTTGTTTATGTTACAGAAATAATCTTTGTAATGACTAATTACTTCACTATATTTAATTAAGTTTCCATTTAAACTGCAAGATACAACTTCAACTTAAAAGTTTCTAAACACTCCCACTAAAACTAACCCCTAATTATTACTACTCCTTCTGTCCAACAATACTTATTTACTATTAATTTTACACACTTTTTTGAATATTTTAATTGTCACTATATGTATGTATTTATATATATAGAGAGAGAGGGGTAATTACTAATGACAATTATAAATTAGCGCTCTTTATAAATATCACTAAAGCCTAAATATAGCGATATTGAATCTAATGTTGATAAAAAATTTAACACTCTTTATTAACGTGTATATTTATTTTCGTTAAAAAGTTATTTGTTTAATTATTCTACTCATTTGATCTCATTCTTCCATGGGAAAATGGATCTCAAATCTTGTATCTCATTGTTATATATTTCAATATAGTTTGTATAATAGGAGAGTGATCTGACAGAATTATTTGCTTATTTTTTCTAATTTAATTTTTAGTTTCTATTTAAATAAGTTAAAAAAGTGTATTTTATGTATATTTCTAAAATCAACTTATCTTTAGTTGAATCCCTAGTCATAATTCAGTCATCAACAAAATATTTTGATAAATGACAGCTTTTTAAAGAATTATTTACTGAAAATGTAATGCTAAACATATTAATTGGAATATATGTTTGATATGTATGTCACATATTTTGAAAGATTGTGGTGGAGTGGTAAGTATTTATTTATTTTTAATCAAAGGTCTCG
Organism: Solanum etuberosum; assembly: GCA_029582245.1. Classification (NCBI taxonomy): domain Eukaryota; kingdom Viridiplantae; phylum Streptophyta; class Magnoliopsida; order Solanales; family Solanaceae; genus Solanum; species Solanum etuberosum. Next base: position 125,815 of record JAJONR010000557.1, read on the forward strand.
AGTTTGAGTTTTTTTGGGTACAGAATCGTCTTTGTTACAGACTTTTTTACCCTCAATGTGGAACTTCCCACTACGAAATTCAGATTTAGTCATGCTTCAATATGAATACCGAATACCAGACGGGAAATTAAAAAATGATCTAACTAATTTAATTATAATATTTAGAAAAAATAATTACGAAATAAAATTAACTTTTAAGTAAAAAATTGTTTTAAGGGGTCCCGATTTTTTTAATGTAAAACATTATCTAGCTAATATCACATTATACTAGAGTAGAAAAATATTGTGGACTTGAGCTAGACCCACCATATTTTTTATGACAATTGACTTCCAAAATAAGAAGAGGATGACAATAAAAACGAAAAAATAAAGCAATAAAAAGAGGAAAAAAGTTTTATAAAACTTTGTGCTAAAAAAAAGTTAGAGCCAAGCAAATTGGAAGAATCCAAAGCCAAGAAAGAGACCCAAGTTTTAAAAATATTTGTAATTTGAAAAGATGGTAAAAGACAAGAAAAGTATCACGTGTTAGTTCACGTGATGAAGCATCGAGATGTTTTGTCGACGTGGCATTACATGTAGGGTGGGACCCACTGCACTCGTGCGTGTCACATTGCATCCGACAATACATATCTGTACAATCATTGGATACTCTCTTCTACGCGAGTATTTCATTTTATAGTACTACTACTACTAACCCCCCACTCGCTCTGTATCGAATGTGATTTAGATGTATCTATTACTATAAATAATAGTAATTAATAATGACGATTGAAGGGGATAGTTATCGATATGAAATGATAACTTTTAGAGTGATGACGGTTTGTGTTTATTATTATAAAATGATGATTAGTGATAGTAGTGATTAGTAATTGATGATGATTTGAGAATGAAACTGTAATTATGTAAAATTGAGAAGATAGTTATAAATATCGTATTTCTAAAAATACTTAAGTAAATGGAGTATTGTTTTCTTTGTTTCAATTTATGTGATTCATTTTCTTTTAGTCTGTTTTCAAAAATATATCATTTATAGTTAAGAAATAATTTTATTTTATTTTAAATTATATTTTTATTTTTAATGAAATAACTTATAGCCACATAAATAGTCAAAAAATATGAAATTTAGACCACAAATTTTAAGAAAATTCCTTCACTTTAGAACTTTTATGTCAAATTAAAGGATATCACATAGATTAAAACGGAGAAAATTTCGTTTATGATGTCAACATTTTGCTATGGGTCATTGTTCATCAACTCTAGTCAAACACATTAATGATTATAATATTTTAAGGGTAATGCTAAATGGCCAGTAAATTTGGTCAGAATTTGGCCAGAAATTTAAAAAATCTATAATATCCTTTTTATTTTAAAATAAACCATTCTTTTTATCATTTTTTAATTAAAAGGTATTAAAGTTAAAAGGGTAAAAATGTTCAAAAAGATAAAATAACATAATGTGAAATATGTTATTTTACCATTCTTGCCAAAAGGATTTTTCCATATAAATATAAAGTTGAACTCAATTAACTTTCCGACAGTGTCTACAAAAGGAAAATAAATACGGTTTTAAGTATCAGGGTGTAGTGCAATGATTTGACCATTTCACCTTTATTAATTAGAGGTGTTGGATTCGAGCTTTGAGTATAGAAAAAATTCAGTTGGGAGTACCACTCTTGAATGAGCCATGTAGTGTGCGATCTAAATTTAGTCAGGACTTCAATATGAGCTCATAAATATTGCATCATTATGAATAGTAACTTATCCAATTGAGCACTTATATATCTTTAAAATACACTATTAAATAATGCATAAATAATAAGTCTTGTCCAAAGTTTGGAATTGTTACAACAATTTCAATCAAAATTCAGATATATTTCGGTCTTTTTTCCTATAATTAATAACATAAACTTAGATTACATGGCATTTATAATATATAATCACTTTCCCCAATTCTACAAAACTTTTTATTCCCAAAAGAGAGTCCCGACATACTTTGACAAGATAATCAATATCTTCATTTTGATTTGATGTTCCCTTTTCCAAAACTTAAATTTGTCAATTTTAAACTTATATCATATAAGTTATATGCGTCAAAATAACTTTTAAGCAGTTTGTAATGTAAAAATTTTAACCAATTTGTGATATTTGGATAAATAAAAAAAATATTTTCAAACATTTATTTATTAGTTAAAATAATAAAAATAAGTCAAGACTTATAAATAACAAGTTATAAGCTCATCTGATCAAAACATGCTTTAACTTATAATTTCTGGCTTATTCATATTATTTTGACTTAAAACATTGTTTATCTTACTCAAGTCTATAAATATGCTTAACAGTTTTTTTTTTTTTTGGTTAAAATATATCTAAAATTAAGTCATTCCACATAAGTTCTTATTAGCTGATTAAATTATCTTATAAGCACATTTGATTTGTCAACATGTTTAATAAATATGTAAAGTGTTTATAAATCAAAAGTAATAAATTGATCACTTTCAAATTTTAACTTATGAGTTTTTTATTGAATCCGACTAAACCCGAAAGTAAAACACAATAGTTCTATCCCCTGGCTAGCAATCATGTGGTTTGTCTGACTCTTTAGGGTTCCTATCAAATAATTGGGGTGTCATTGTTCGATCAAGCATCAAATCATTTCTTTTTATATATCTTGAAAATAACTTCACACAATACAACTTGAACTCTCTCTTTGGCTATATATATCCATGTGATGCTCTCACGTGAAGAAGGTCCCTCCCTTCTTCTTCTTCTTTTTGTCTGAGTATTATTCGGTATCTGATATTCGTAGTGATGCTTAATTATATTAAATCTAAATTTACTTAGCTTATTATAGGGGTCATTTTTAAATACGACACTTTTCAGCCAATTTTATATATAGATGATTAAGTAAATTTAAGCTCCCTTAAATGTAAAATGAATTTATCGTACCGACTTGATTTCTTCAGTTGATAATCATTTTAAGTATCTTTGTCTTTTCACATCAATAAGTTTGAGGAATTCAAAAGATGATTTAACTTTTCAACCTTTTGGCATGATTTGAAGATTCTCCGTTGTATCTAATGACTTTTTTGGATCGACGGTTGGTTGAATTTGGTGATAGCGAATAGTAGTAAATATTGCGCATTTGGTAAGTATAATACTATCTATTTTCATTTTTGTCAAGATACAAGATTTTCTCATTTTTATTATACTTAATTTGTGATACACCACAATATTTTGTTTATGTTTCGGGGTTAAGTTGTGACATAAATGCAGCAATAACCAATATATTTGTGGAAGATTTCATTATATATATATGGGAGAACATAAGTGTTTTATAATGGTGTTGGCATACATTTTTTTTAATTCCCGCTCAGTGTCTGATATCCGTATTAGAGTGGCATACATTCAGATCTAGCTAAGTAGGTCGTCCGACATCACACGTGTGGTCGGCAACTGATCGCACGTGTGCAGGGCCAGAGAATAACATTTTCAACTTTTTTTTTGTTTTTAATATTAAAAAATTACTAAAAAATAAATTAAGAACCATAATTAACGAGTTATAGACATGCAATGGCGTCAAATTAGGAGATATTTGAGTATGTACACGTGCAATCATTATCAGCACTTTGTGTAAAGATTAAAAATTAGTAATAACTTAATTAAGTGATATAAACCAAAATTCTGCAATTGAACGTTTTGTTGTTTGTGAAATGTTGCAATTATTTATGGAGTAATTATTACATGTGTCGAATTCAAAATTTAATTATATAAGTTTGACGTTTAATATTGTCAGGGAAGGGAAAATGGGGAATCGAGTCTTACCAATAAGGTTGAAAATTCAGATAGTCAACAAGTTCTTACATATGAATTTATATTCCGTATAAAAATACAGAATTTAGATAAATAGATACAACCTCTAATTATTACTCTCATTGAGTACCAAGTCTGTAAATTTTCTGTTTCTTTTCAAATTCAATCCATGTCAAAACATAATTTGAACTTTTGAATGTATTTTACTTAGAATTGTGATTTGTGCTTTTGTTAATACTTTGTAGTAAAATATTGTTTGTTAGAAAGTTTTAACTAAAAAAGAGGGATTTTTGTTGTTGCACAACTTTTACGGTCCATGACTCAAACTTGGGCCGTTCAATGCAGGATAAGTTTAAGAGAAACTACTTCTTTACTTTATTAGATATACATCCATACCATATATATTAATTTTATTTATATTTTTAAATAATTATACATCTTATCACTAATTAAGAGTTTTTTAATGATATATTAAAAAAAACTAATTAAGAGTTTTTTATGATATATTAAAAAAAATATACCTATATACATGTATTTTTGCTATCAAATACATTAAAAATAGGGAGAGAAACGAATGAGATAGGGAGGGAGGCGAGTGAGATAGTCATGTATAACAGATAAATGTGAATCACACTGGATACATAATATTCATATTTCTATATGTATCTAGTGTGATTCACGTGTATCTTGAATACCGGATACATACGAGAGTGACGAGCTAGAGGGAGGGAAGCGAGAGAGACGGGCAAGATTTGTTATGTATCTCAGATACATACAATTTCACTTGGATATAGCGTATCTAGAACAAATTACACCTAATTTTGACTCCATGCAACTCGAGATACATGTATATAAACATACACACCAAAATCTGATAAGATTCGTAATATTACAAACTAGAGTATATCTAAGTAATTACTGCTAAATTAGTAGATAAATTTATTTTTTTATTTACTATAAGTTATATCTTGTGTCTTTAAAAAATATTATGTTTCGATAGACATAAATTTGATTTTCAAGGGGAAAAATTTAAGATCAACCTATTTAAACAGAAAATTGTGTAGTTATTAATTTCTACAATTAACATATGTGATATATTTTAAGTAGTTAATTTATTTAAGTTACGAACATTTCAAAACAACACAAAACAGTTTTTCAAAATTTTGAACTTAAAATGTCTTATAGAATCACTATATCATGTGTCCAGATGCTTAATTGAACAAGGCATAATCCAAAATGTCTAAATTTACGTCTTTGCTAATTAAATACTAGTGCAAATTTATTACGTATCAAAATAATACAATATGATTTTTTTAAGTCATACGAGACTCAAATCTCTCTATATATATAAAGCAGAAACATAAAAACGCTGATGTGGCGCATTCTAAAGCCTGTAATTCTATTTATTTACTTTTTGTGGATTTTTTGAGATTTTTCTTCACTTTAAAAGACATAAAATATTTCTTTATCTTTTTACATAATATTAAAGCATGATATTTAATTATCTCCTCATTAATGCCTAATCATAAAAGCTTCAGTTACCAATTATTTACAATAAAGTATATTTTTATTGTAAAGAAATTCTTTCAGTTATATTTTTCTATATGCATCATTTAATTACAAAATTTATGAGGTTTTATTTTTTTATCCTTTAATTACAGAATTTGAAAAGTTTTTTACCATTAACTTTTGAATACTATATAAACAGACATACAACATAACATGCATTGATCTACATCTATCTTTTTGCATAAATGTTACACCTACCTGATAATTTCATATCGATATAGCTGATGTTTTGTGTCTTGAATGGTAAATGAGGGTTGTGAGAAGGTTGATTAAGGAGTTTTTTTTTTTGATGACCATCGAAGTAGTGGATTGCGGCAGAGAATGACTAAGTGATGACCATCGAAGTAGTGGATTGCAACAGAGAATGACTAAGTGATAATTGATGACTTAAGTGATAATTGGGGTCTAACGAGAATCAAAACACTTGTAAAAGTTATATTCTGAAGTCACAAGTAATATGATATATTTTGTAAGTATGAACTCTTATATGAATGTATTTTTTTTCCCTCTATTTTCTTTATTTTTTTTTATTGTAGAAGAAAATGATGAAGTATTTTAAAGAAAAAACTGAGTATGGGAGACATTTCATAAAATTGGAAGGAGATAAAATATAATTAGTATAAATGATAGGTTGAGAGTAAACGATATATAGAGACTAAAGTGACAGAAGAAGATGGAATATATTTTATAAACATAGACTCTTATATGAATATTTTTTTTCCCTCTATCTTCTTTATCGTTTTTTTATTGTAGAAGAAAATGATAAAGTATTTTAGAGAGAAAATTAAGTATGAGAGATATTTCATAAAACTGGAAGGAGGTAAAATAAAATTAATATAAACGATAGATTGGGAGTAAACAATATATAATGACTAAAGTAACAAAAGAAAATGGAAAATAAAAAAAAAATGTAGCGAGGAATAAGTAAAAGGAAAGAGAAAATTCCATATAATATGCTTGAAATTTAACTTCAATTTTCTATTAATGATTCATTTAATTTGTTCCATATATAGTCTTAATTAGTTTCCAATTGAATTTCCTAAAATTGATATAGAAAAATGACAAATTGATCAAATGGAAAGAAATGTTATGAGAAGAAAAAAGAAGGAATTATTTTCTATTGACATGGAAGATATTAAGAAAAATGGAACGAAAAATTAAAAAATATATATATGAAGAAAATTGTAACGCCCAAACTTTGGATTTTTCATTTTGGTTGTATTATTTTATTTTTATTTTTAAATTTTCTATTTTTAGTTCATTTTAATTGTTCCATAAATATTTTAAATTTGTTTCATAATTTTTCGAAATTGATATAGAATAATGAAAAATTAATAACATGGTAAAAAATATTACTTAAAAAAATCTTTAAATGAGGAGAAAAAGAAAAGGATGATCTTCTAATTAAGAGGAAATTTGGGTCAAGAAAGTTGTCATTTGCCAATTATATTATTTGTAGTGTAATTACATATTATTTATGGGAAAAATAAATATTGCACTAATATATATATAAACGAAAATACAAACAAAAAAAAAAGAAAAGAATTAGTAAAGGAAAATAATATAATGCCCAAACTTTGAATTTTATAATTAGTTTATATTGTTATTCTTTAATTATATCTTATTTTTACTTTCAAGAAATTGATATACAAAAATGATAAATTAATTGAATAGTAAAAAATACCATTCAACTTTTTTTTTTTTTTTTTAAAATGTTGTGAGGAGAAAAAGGAAAGAATCATCTTCTAATTAAGAGAAAATTTGAATCAAAAAAATTGTCAGTTGCCAATTATATGTATCATTATTTTTAGTTTTTTTTTTTTAAAATTTCATTTCAATTGTTCCATATAATCTTGATTTGTTTCATAATTTTCGAAATTGATATAAAATAATAAAAAAATTAACCAAATAGTAAGAAATAGTATTACTTAAGAAATTTTTTAAATGAGGAGAAAAAGAAAAGAATGATCTTCCAATTAAAGAGGACATTTAATTCCTGTAATCAATGCTATTAATTTTCTTTCATTAATCTTCTTTTAAGAGTTTTTAAATTTCTTATATCATTAATATAATCTTTTTTTCAGATTTTTGAAATTTTTCCTTATATTAAAATTAAAATATAAATACTGCATAAAAATGTCATCTCATAATTTTTTTTTACCATCTCATATCACATTTTTATTAGAAAAACATAGAAATCAATGCAATATTTATTGGTATTGAAAAATAAGCAACAAAATAATAATTATTAATATTTAAAAAGCAAGTTACATTGAATTTAATACATTAAAATATGAAAAGTTTTACTTTTAATGACATTTATCAAATCAATAATTATGCATAATAGTAGTTACATACTTACATGAACATATAAATAATAATGATTTACTCATACTGTTTTTAATATTAATGATAAGAATATCTATTTTTATATATATCTTTTCAAAAGAAATATATTTTAAAAAATATTAGTGTTGTTGTCTATGAAACATGAATGAAGAATTATATATAATTTTATATTTAATTTTTTAGGAGCCTTCCATCAACTTAATAAATGTTACACATTTTCTTTGTTTACATTTCCGTTCCTTCTATAGTTTCGCTTTTAAAAATTTAGAAGTTTTGCAAAATACTTATGAATTAAAATTATAAATTGTGTTTAGATTATATTTCAAAAAATAAACTAACAACTCATTTTAGATTTCAGAAGTTATATTATGTTATTTCAACATTCAAAAATAAAAATATATATAATAAAATTTTAAATACTAAGTTTTTATAGATCGCGCGGTTGATTCTCTAATTATTAATACGCTTCAGCAAAAAACGGGTTGGAGGAGGGCCGGGTTAAAATATGGATCGGGTTAAAAAGGGGTGACCCGCTTATTATTAGGATTCTTAAACCCTTGTTTTTCTCCCTCAAGAATTTGGTGGCTGAGTTTCATATTCATCTGGTAATGATTTCTACTTCTCTTTAACTGGTTAAATAAAACCCTAGCTGGGTCTTTTCCATTCAATTTGAAGCCTAAACTAAGAACTTGTTGATTCAAAGCTGGAAAAGAAGAAGCTTGAACTCCAACACATGTATTTATACATTTTTTTTTGGTTTTCTAGTTCAATTCTGATTCTGACTATTTATTTTCTTGTGATTATGGCTCAGAAATTCCAAAAAAACTAGTAATTAGCTTCAGATATCATGTTTTTAATGTTTTTTTTGTTCCTAAGGACTCCAACTATTGTATTGTAGACAATGTGTGATATCATGTTTTTAATGTTTTTTTTTGTTCCCAAGGACTCCAACTATTGTATTGTAGGCAATGTGTTCGATAATATGTCTAAAGGAGTAAACTTTGCTTTATCAAGATTGTGAATTGATAGAGAATGGACTGTATAGTGTCATACTTCATAAGGCGAACACCCAAGGAATAAGATTTTTTGGGGCGTAAAGGTGGACACCTTAAGGGTAAAAAAGTGTGCATTGAGCCATGTCATGACATACTGCACAAGGGGAGCACTTCACTTATTGAAGTGCTATCCCTGTGAAACTTTAACACCTATTGCCATCTCAAGGACCTTAGAGTGTGTCTCGTGATTTCCAGCTCTACCTTTTAAATATTAGTTTTCGAAAAATTAGGCTTTGTGTTTTTGTCTTGTCGCGGGTCTAATAACCCGATTGAAGACTGATGAATTCTTTTTTGTTTCTTCAGAGTTAGGAGGCAGGAAAATGGGCACGTCTTCAAAGAAATCGAGGAAAGTAGAGGAGAGTGAAAGCAACTCTGAATTTGAGAATGATGAAATATTAAATGAGATGTCGGATGATGTTAGTTTTTCTCTCTTAAAATCACTCGTGTGTACTTATCTGGTTCTTCCTTGAGTTTTTTGTTTCAAATAGTTTACTTATGATATATGTTCTGTGATATGCTTAGGCTGAGAACTTTGATGACGATAGTGATGAAAACAATGACTATACAGACAATGACGATGACGATGACGTCGATCATTACAGCAATGAAGATGAAAGTGGAGAACAAGAGGAAGAGGAAGAGGAAGATGAGGAAGGAGATCAAGAAGAAGAAGAGCGAGAAAAACTGACCGAGGAACACAAAATTGCTGAAATGGAAGAACTTGAGAAAGAATATATGGAGCTTAGGCACAAGGAACAGTAAGTTTCTTTCTCTACAACATATCTTAGTTTTATGGAATGTTTCTCTTTGAACTTATCACCTAATAAGTACATATTTGCTCTTCAATCTCATTAGAGACACAAAGGCTTCTGAGCTAAAGAATGATTCATATCACAATTTATAAGATCACTTGTTTAATAGTGGATTCAATCCATCAAAGATACATCTAGCTAGTATTAAAAGAACTTTCATCATAATTGTATCAAAGTTTCTCCACGATTTAATGTGTCTTTCCACTATTAAATAACTCGCATCATATTTTTATCAAGCTTCAGCCCAATTTTCCAGTTTCCTTATTCAGTTTGGTTCAAGTCTTGATGATCATATAGTAAGTCTAAAATATAAATAATGTCAGCAGTAAAACAAGTAGGAAGTTCTTGCTATTAAAGATGTGGTACTCTTGCCTACTATTGGTAGACATTTGATTTTGGCGGTTATTATGTACACAGAGATCTTTTGAAGAATCTGACGCAACATAAGGATGAAGATCTTCTCAAAGGCCAAGCAGTTAAAAACCAGAAGGTATAGTGTACCAGATGTCACTGACGATAACTTTAGTTTTATATTCTTACGATTTTTTTTTGTTGTATATGCACACGTCCTGTTGCTTCAATTAAAAGAAATTCTGGTTACAGGGAACATAAATGGCTATCATGTGATTGGAAGTGATTTATTCCCCTGTATGTTTTCCATTGATATCTATGTTGTATCTCCAATAGATACTATACGATTGAGTTGCATATAAACTATACTTCTAGTGCTTCTTGGCTTGCCAATGGCTGAAATTTTAGCTATAGTGCTAATATCATTTACTTGATTATTCTTTTCTAGTAATATGATTAATGATTGACTAGTAATTCAATCTAGTGTAATACATAATTAATGACTTGCTATCTCCTACTTGCATTGTCCAAGCTTGTCTTACTTAATTGTCAAAATTATGTTATTAACTATCAAAATAAATAAATTATGTTATTAACTTTTTCCTTTTTTCTCTCTTTAAATTTCCCAAAGGCTCTCTGGGACAAGACACTTGAGCTAAGATTCTTGCTGCAAAAGGCTTTCTCGAACGCCAATAGACTTCCGCAGGTTCATTGGGTTACCGTTTCATTTCAACACCAGCACTAGATTCTTGATATTGACTAATTGAACTTGAATGCATGTTGACTGCCTGCAGGAACCAATTAGGTCTTCCTTTTGTGATTCGGAGGACACAGTTGAAGATGCATATTCGGATCTCCTTGCCTCTTCCAGAAAAACCTTGGATTCTATACTGGAATTGCAAGAGGTACAGTGAGAACAGTTACTTCATAGTCAATTTTCTTTTGGAGTAACAAAAGAGTAGTATGCTTTACTTTTGCTGGAAATCTGACCATTGCTCCTCCCTACGCGGTCCCATTATGTGATAGAGTTGCCACTTTGATATCCCAATATATCCTAAACACTTCACTGATAGTCATATTGTAAGCACCTCGATAAATAGTTAAACCATGATCCGTTAGCAATATTCTCTTGCCAAATGATCTACAAACTTAAAAATTGTTGTCTTGTAATAAAAAAATTTAAACCTAGGTTGAACAAAGTCAACTGATTTGTTGATTGTTGTGCATAGTGGATATATGTCTCATGAAGTAGGATGAAGGGAGTGTTATCTTGTGTTCAGGTTAATACAATCCCGCTTTGCTTATTGAACCAATTATTAAAACACATTTTTCCATTTGACAGGTACTACTGGAGAAGAATCCATCAATTACTAAATCAATGGATGGTATGACATATAGCTTTGATTTTGCAGATACTCGAAGAGCTGCACCCATACAAAAAAATTGAGTGTTAAATGTTCTTTACTCTGAGTTTTTTGAAAATCTGAATTTCCTTGTTGAAATAATCTAATAATAGTATTAGTAAAATATTGGTAAAATTAGGATGTAGCAAGATGCTCTTTATCAAAATCTGATCCTCAACTCAAGGAGTCAAGGTATTGACTACTGGAGAGGACTTGCTTTAAAAAACCAAATAGATTAGGTTATACAGGGTCAGAAATTTGCTAGATTTTCAAGACCTGCAAAAGAAACCGATTTGCTTCTATGTTGCAGCTCTAAACAGTGGTGTCTAAGTAAAGTTCTATAAGTCCCTGTTGTCTGTAATTAACTGAAAAAGAATTCCTGGAAATCCTTTCATATGCCACCATATTTGGTAATGTTGCCAAACTGGAAAATCAAGTCCCTGACCTTTTGCACATTTTTCATATTTAAGGGCCTAATGACCATCAATTTTCCTCATAGCTCAAAGACAACATATACATCTTTCGGGATTAACATGTTCACTGGTTGATGTTTCTGTAATTTTCTTTCCTGAAGTCAATTCTGGTAAAAGGTCGAAGCTTTTGGAAGATTCTGTAAAGTCAGGTGAAGTTGATGATGATTGGCAGAAGATTTCTCAAATGCATTCAAGGTAAGAATGTTTAGCTAAGGCTTATTGTCACATTCCTTGTTTTATAGCTGTCTGTCAATTTTTTTTTATTGCTTTAGATCACGATCTCAATTTGTTTGCTACAAGATATACATGTTTTATATGACAAATCAGTAGGAACTTCCAACCTTATAACTGTTAACACTAGGAAGAAGAGTGTGATTTAGGTGGAAATTCAGCCAACACAGCGAGTAGATGTTTATCAGTGCTCCACTTATCAACAAAAGAAAAAGAAAATTACAGGTGCCGCAACTATGGTGGCCTAGGAATTTAAGGGGATTGGCATGTATTATTCCTGGAAGCTAAAAAGCCTGAACTCTTTCTAAGCAGAACGTCAGTTATCTGGGCTGGGCTAGAACACCAGTATAGCCTAAGCTGGATCACATCATTGGCAGAATGTGAATCGACAATACCTGATTCTTTGTAACTTTTTGTCTTTTGTCAAATTTAAAACACGGGTACGATTTTGAACGTGAACCAAATTTTGGTATAATAGTTTATCTGAGGGAAATGTTCGCATGCAAAGTGCATTTCTCTTTGTGTTTTACTCTAAATCTAAATGAGCAAGAGACTGGTGCTGGAAGAGGCTAAGGCCTAAGTGGGAGAGGTAACAGAATTTGGTGGATGCAATCTTCACTTTGTTCTACCTCGTCTTCCTTGCACACTTTCAAGTTTCCATTGCCTATGAGCAATGGAAAACCAGTTTCTTTTCATTTATCTTATTTATTATCTCTTCCCAGGACCTATGTGTCTACTCCATGCATGCCTTCGTCCATCTGTATGATATGTCTGAATGTGCAGTTCCCCAAGAGCAAGATAAGACTTGTGTCACAGTTATCTTAAACCACTAAGAGAAACACAAGTTATCTTGTTCTTATTTATTTTCTACTGTCCCCAAGTATGTATGCCTTTACTCCATGTATGTGCCTTTCTGTCTGACATGTCTTGTTCTAGAGAGCTGAGAGCAAAATAGGAACAGTGTATGTAAGTTCCCGTTTAACCTTATACTCACCTCAAGCCACATTTTATATGACAGTCTATGAAGAGTATAGGATATTAATTTGACTTGGCAATATATTAGTCATAGTGCAGAGCATATCAAGCAATGGTTGAGAAGTTAGCTGGCAGAAAAAAAATATCATACCACACTTTAAAACTTGGAATTTGGACTTCTTGAAGGTTCTGAAAGTCATGTAGAAGTGAAATTGGTGTCCAATATTTTTGGACCTCCCAAAATTGGAAGACTCGTACAAATTGGGATAGAGCAAGTATAAGTTTTCATTTGAATTAATGAGGGCTAATTAAGATAGCAATTTTCTTTTACCATTTGATTGTTGAGCTAAACACAACTGGAAATCAAATGAAAAAGGAGGGGAAGAACCTTGATCGCAACATCATCAAGATTTTTAATCCATGTTAGCATTGTTAATTTAATTGTCTAAACCGGAGGGTGTGGAAACTTGGGGCCACAAGTCCTCGAATTTTGTAGATTACCTTTTCGATTGCTTTTGTTCTAGCGATTATTTCTCATAATCTATTGCATTCTTCTTAGCAATAGGTTAGATCTTGCTTCCCCTGTAAAGAATTAGGTTCTGCATCCCATTATTAGTGTTGATCTGGATCCAGATTTTATATGCATCTTAGTTAGGAACAAAATCTGCATAACTACGAGTATTTTCTTAACTCCAAAAGTTAGGTTCGAGACTAGCTAATACCCTGCCTTTTCTGAGCATTGTATTCTCATGCGATAAGTTTGTTTTTCCATTTCTCCCTTTGCTAAATAGATTGGCCTGTTATTGGCAATTCTTGTGTCATAGGATGGCTGCTTTTAGGGATAAATCGATAGATAAATGGCAGAGAAAGACCCAGGTGACCTCTGGTGCTGCTGCGATCAAAGGCAAATTGCAAGCATTTAATCAGGTTTATTTCTGGGACTTGAAAGATGCTATGTACAGCAGCGATCACAATGTCTAGAATTAATGTTGTGATATTGTACAGGATATTAGTCAACAAGTAGCTGGTTATATGAGAGATCCTAGCAAAATGATAAAAGGAATGCAGCAAAGTAGATCGGCAGTTGCACTATTTGGAACTGTAAGTCTAACTTTGTGAGATGAGATTTGAGGAAGGCTATGTTTCTTAATGTTTGTGACAATTTTTTTTTTCTGTTTTCCTTAGTTTTGATTTATGTGCCTGCTTTTATGCAGGTTCCAGATGCTACTGGCAATGGAGAGGTATCAATGTGTTATTTATGCATTTTGTCAATTTTTGGCCCTGAATAGTGTTTGCTGTTAAAGTCCAATTTATAAGAGTAGACCAGTAAATCTCCTTGTTGATTGTGTTGCTTAGACAAATATAGGCATGCTACTAGCTTTGTCAGGTTTATGCAATTGGTACAACAGTGGAAAATGTCATTCTTCATGTACAAATGCATTAGTTTTTGCTTGAGAATGCTCTTGCATGGATAGTTTTTCTTTAGAAAAAAAAAGCGTGTCTCATTATCCTTAACTTGGATCAGGGAACAAACGTGGATGGTGATCCGGAACTTCTGGATGACTCTGAATTTTATCAGCAATTGCTGAAGGAGTTCTTTGAGGCTGTAGATCCCGCATCATCTGGTAAGTTGAACAACCCCCTCCACCCTCTTCAAAATAAGCTGGTTATGTTTCAGAAGTACCACCTTCTTCTATGGGGATTTATGTTATTAGGAAAATGTGATTATTCTCACCTTTGATGTGATACCTGCAACATCATGTTCAATGTTTTTCCGTCTTTCTCCTATGATTCTGACAATCACATGTCAGCAATTGGTACTGTTCATGTGAAATGGTTTTTTTAGGTTACTATGTTGCTTCAAGAATGTTGCCTGCTTTCTTCACATGAATTGTGTATCTGTCATTTTCAGAAAGATCCCTGCTTTTACACGAATACCAAATCTACTTTTTTCATTGCATGTATGCAGCATGAATAAGTTTCTAAAGATTACAGCTATAGATGAGCATTTCTCAGAAAATGTATTTATATGATTATAGTTCTTGTGTTTGGCTGAGAATGCATTTCTAGGCTTTTTTGCTTCCTGGAAAAAGAACACCTAATACTAACCAATTGTGTATCACCTACAGAGACAGCATTCTATGCATTGAAGAGACTGCAAACAAAGAAACGAAAAATTGTTGATCGTCGTGCTTCAAAGAGTCGTAAAATCCGGTAATTGATTAACGATTATAATATACAAGGTTGCATTTTCATTTCCTGGATTATAAAGTTTGGTTTTGGTTCTTGCAGGTACAATATTCATGAAAAGATTGTCAATTTCATGGCTCCTAATCAGCCTGTAAATCTTCCAGAAATGGCCCCCAAATTGTTTGAGAACTTGTTCTCAGGTGGCTCTACCCATAGGCCACTTGCTTAAGGCCCCCAGAACTGAAGGTTCCTAGAGTTATTCCATTAGATATAAAATATGTAATTCAAATAGTTACTATTACTTTGTAGTTTGTACTACTTATATTAATGATAAGCACAGATCTTTTTAACTTTTTTCTTGTCAGTTTGTTATTTGGGTTGAGTTAATTATAGATGAAAGTGATATTACCTTTGGATTAAAAAAAATTTAAGATGAAAGTGGTTGATATTTAAAGCTGCAGTCACATGGTTTTTCTTTCATGTTATTCGACTTTTTTTTTACTACAACTTCTGGTTTTGTAAGTTTTTTCTAGCTAATTAAAACTGGAA
The DNA here is from genome assembly GCA_029582245.1 of Solanum etuberosum. Lineage (NCBI taxonomy): Eukaryota > Viridiplantae > Streptophyta > Magnoliopsida > Solanales > Solanaceae > Solanum > Solanum etuberosum. Next base: position 141,582 of record JAJONR010000557.1, read on the forward strand.
GAAATTGTGCAAGTTGGAAAAATAACTTGCTGTATTTGCTACACTCAATTTGATAAAGCGGTTTCGTATTTTCTAAATGTCTACAACATAATGTTATTAGCCATAGTTGGAATAAGTTTTTTAAAAATTAATACAATTTTACCTGAAGTATTGAACAATATTATAACTAAACAGTGTTAATACATGCATCCTTATTTCACATTATAAAATATACAACTTTACCAACTAAACAGCATAACATTGTAAGAAATTTATTCAACCTACCGTTGTGTTAATACAGAGATTATTTTTCAACTAAACATGAAGATTTGAAAAAGTACTTTCAAAGCAAAATCCCAAATTTGTTTGTGTCGTCAATTTTTTTTACCAACCTTCTCATTTGCATGAGAAATCTAGTAACATCACAATTATTCAACGATATTAGGCAACATCGATTTTAAATTTTCGACTAGGATTAACCAAAGACCTGTATACCATGCTTAACATAAACACCACTCCTGTTTTGTAAGAGATTGACTCGCAATGTGTCAATCAGCTTCTACCTAACAAATACAAAGATAAATGAGTCAAAAGACATGGCAGTGTATCTTATGGGAGCGTATACACGGTGACAATGCTGCGCAGGATTAGGGGAATGGTATGCATGATGGTGCTGGGCGGGGTGTGGAGGGGAGGAACACTCTATGGCAAGGGGAAGGGAGAAGGAAGTGGGGTGATGGGATTTGAATGGTTTGGGAACCAAAAAGAAATAATTGAACCGATGAACTAGGGTCAATCTTTTTGCTGCAGCCCATTGTCCTGAGCTCTGCTTCTCCATCGGCCCTCCCTCATCCATCACTCCTGATCATCTCATTTCTAAATCATTCGCACAAAGTGCTTTTTAAAAGTTCTTCAGAAATCAGTTCAATGGGAGGTGACAGCGTCTGACGTGCAATGCATTCCCTGTTTCTGTTCTGATGGAAACAACAGAGCTAAATGAAAATCAAGCAGCAAAGGTAAACCAGGGCGGGGTTTGGGAGCTTTTTCAAGGGGCAGGGTGGAAGCAGAGGAGATCAAAGGGGCAGAAGATCCAGAGGGCTATGCTTATACCTTCAATGCAACTGCTATTATAAGCTCCCTTCAGTAGATCTGCCGCTCCCAGAGACGTACTAGATTCGCTGATCGTAAAACTTTAAGCATAAACTTTTCCATCAATATTCCACGAATTAAGTGATCTCATGCAAACTATGTCGCAACATCAACAAGAGACATCCTGGCCGAAACCAACAATCTCCAATGCTTATATCAGAAACCCAAATAATGACACAACAAGAAATTGTCTACATTGTGTATATCAATCATCTGATTGAAAAGCTGTACGAGAGAGACCCCCTTTTGCTTCTACATTTGTGGAGCTGGATAAGACTGACCATAGTAAGCAGGAGCTTGAGGGTTGGTTGATGTGTAGACTTGTGGGTATGATGTCATCATATGAGCTTCTTGGTTACTGCAAATATAAGAATAGACTATTGTCATTCCATCAACTAGCAAAGTAAATAGTCTACAACCAGTGGATAAGAAATCCTAGCAAAGCATCCAAGTTATTGACCCAAAAACCAACTCTGAAAGAGCTAATGATTAAGTCCACTGGAGCATGAGAAAGAAATGTCATAATCACCTTAGGGTCAGTGTCAGACTGTCAACTTAACTGTAGCAAAAATTTCACTCATTTTACTATGACAGAGAAAAGTACCAGAAACTTTTTGATACTTATAATGGGATAACAATCAGCTTTTATAAGGACAATTTGTATGCAACTACCTGTTCATATAAACTCCATGACCATGATTATATCCTGGCATCAGCGTAGCAGATGTGTTGGGTCTGCATCAAGCGACATTAAAAAGTTAGATGCCAGACAGGAGTCTAAATTATTTATTTTAGACTTAACCAATTATGAGTTAATAGGGTACACAAAAAATTACATTTGTTGTTGCATCTGCATTGAATGTTGCAACTGCATGGACTGTTGCAGCTGCATAGACTGCTGCTGGAGCTGCATTGTATCCTGTAGCTGCTCACCACCAGCTTGTAACATCAACTGGGAATAGACATATTCATCAACTCTTTGCTTTGCAAGGGCGACCTGTTAAACATAAAAAATTATTAAAGGACGCAACATGATCTGAAATCCTTGATATCTCATTGATTGACCTTTTCCAAAGGTAAACAAGTTAATATTACAAGAGACTAGTTGAAGATCTTTATGCTTATTCTAAGATTAAATGAAACTAAGGGTGACATACAACTGCAGCTCACCAAAAAATAACTCGTAATAAACATAAATTACAAGAAGTGAACAAACCAAAAAGAAGTGAGACATAGAAATTAAGTTTCACCTGTTGTGCACTACCACCAAGATGGACTTGTCTTTGTTTCTGCTCACCTTTCCCGCCATGTACCTACAAAGCAAGACCACAAACATTAAACAACAAGAGACAAATCTAAAAGATCCTACAAGGCTATTTATGCACCTTAATCGTTGCTCCAGACTCTGCACGGATCCGTGAAATATTGGAACCGCACCTTCCAATCAACCCACCAGCTAACGATTCGGGAACTAACATAGTCAGATTAACATATTCAGCTGCAAGAGTGTAGCCCCAAGGATGATGTTATTATTATAAATATACAACTAAAATTTCATATAGCACCAAGTGTATCAGTCCAGAAGCTCAAAAATACTATAAGAGAAGATTGATTAACCTGAAGATGGATCCACATGTGGTTGAGGTGCGCGAGAATAACCAAGATTGTATGTCGGGCTGATCGAAATTACTTGTTTAGGGGGGTTATCCCTGTCAAATACACATATTAGGATTGAATAGTTTTAGAATAATCAAACAAGCCTAAGTCAATTAAAATTTATTAAACCCCCTTGATTAAGAAAATTACTAAACCTCAATTGACAGCCGATTTCTACCACAGCTCTCAAGACCGCAGGGATGTCTCCTGCAAGCTGAATTACGAAGCAAAACGAAAGTAAACAAGTTTAAAATGCTAAAGCTCTTAAAGGTAGAAATAATAGATAGAAATAATATAAAAATAGATAAGTCCTAGACAAAACAAAAATCTCCCCATACAGGACAAACAAAATCCCAAAACTGCCTAACAAATTCAAACTAACAACAGACAAATGAACAGTGACTAAAGCTATAGGTTATACTGGATAGCTGATATCCCAAAACTGCCTAACAACTTCAAGCTAACAACAGACAAATGAACAATGATTAAAGCTATAGTTGAGCCTGGTCACAACAAAACATAAGCACAGAGAACCCTTGAAAGCATGTGATAAGTCCAATAACTACATGTGCAAATAATGCTAGAAACTTAATCGAAGTTAGTTGAACAATAGCTTTTCTTTTAAGATTTGCCTGTTTTCTTTTAAGGTAAAATAACTATATTAATGATGGGGAAACACCGTTGCACAAGCAATACATCAGAAAGTAGAGAAACTACAAAAATATAAGGTTTTCTACGACAGACATCCAATGTTTCATACATATTGTTAAAACATTTGACTGCTTTATACTACACTATCCACCTCAGAAATAAATGGTTTGATATGACATCTATCGGACAGTAGTTTATTGAAGAAACCATCAGTATACCAAATGTGCGAAACATAGACATGCAAACAATTTAAGCAATGAACTGGCCAATTGTACCAACTTCTCACCTGTACTACACGATCAGACTCATGAGCAGATGCACATAGAGGCAACTGATGTTGAGCAAGAACTGTGATCGTAGCTCCAGAAGAATTCCTCAAAGTTTCAATATTTTGACCAGACATTCCTATCAAACCACCTGCTTGAGAACCAGCAATCAAGAACCTTACTGTGTTTGCTGCCACATGTCCAGCACCAACTTTCTGTGCGTCAAGGTTGCCACCATCATCCTATCATGGTAAAAAAAAAAATAGGGCAAAGATCAGTTCCCCCTGGGAAAGCTCTCATGGGTTAACCTTGAAACAACAAGCAGAATCACACATAGCAGCAGTGACAACCTTGTTCAAGAAGAAGATGGTTCAACTTTTATCTTTATGAAAGGGAAAGGGAACTCAAACGACCTAATATGCATAAGCCACTCTCAAGGCGAAGATATCAAAAAGAGAGAAAATCTTAATGGCCTAACCAATTCAATCTCCTCTTCTCGGGAGTATAAATGTAAGATCCAAGAGAGTATCACAGAGGATATAATCATGATCTCTCAAAATTGGTTGCCCAAGATCACACTATATATGTATGTATACAATACATAGATACACACATATAAAGATATCAGGACAAGAGGAATCACCTAAAACTGATGGTCCAGAAACAGTTGGCAGAGTAATTGCTGCTAAAGGGATTCCTTTTTTATTTTTTAGAAGTTGTACACCCAGAGATTGTTGCCGCACTTATGGAAAAACTGGAAATAATTGGGGAATGAGAATAACAAATCTATCCTTAAGCCTCCAAAAACAGCCAAAAAGACTTAAGTTTTTGGCACCAGATGCAGGAAAAAGATTCTTAGATTAATTGTAAAGACACACCAGCTATAACAAGGATTAGACGACAAAACAGTTTTTTTGTGTAATTGACAGATCAAAAGGTCATATCATGAAATGTAGGAAAGAAGACTACAAACATACTGTAAAAGACATCTCTTGCTAGTATATAAACAGGAAATGCTCAAAGCAAAAGACTTTATAGGTTATCATTCATAAAACACGTTACCTTTAAAATAAGTGACACAATTTGATGAAGGGCATTTTCCGCGTCACTAAACATATCATCATTGTCTTTGGAGCTAATGATAATTACTCGCTCTTCATGACGCTGCAAATATCAAATGCATAACAGCGAAATAAATTCTCTATGCTTAGTATTGAGTAAAAGATAACCAACGCCAACACAACAACTGCACCACAATAGCTCATCTCAGGCCAACACTATTCATTGATCACTCGGCAATTCAGCCAACAGTTAAACAAAAATAATTTCTCAATTAGATTCCAAAAAAACCCCAAATTTTAACAAAAACAATTGCAACAATTGTCCTAATTTACCCATATAATCAATTTCGAGCTTCCAAGAATTTAACAATTAATAAAACAAGAAATTGCATAACTCACAGCGATAGCATCAGCAACTTTGATAGTAGCTTTAGTTTCTTCACGAATCTTCTGTATACGATGCCCTGCTTTACCAATAACTTTCCCGATCTGTCTTGACGGAACAACAATACGGTACACTACATCTTGAGAAACCTTAACCCGCTTCTTCAACGGCGGCACATCGTCCCCTGACAAACCAGCCTCGTCCGTGGTGGCGGCGGCGTATTCCTCACGTGGACGTTTAGCTGTGGCGGAACGATTGGTTTCTTCATCTGACGGTCGAGAAATAACGGCGGCAGCCGACGGTGGGGATCCCGTAGGAGGAGGATTAGGGTTAGGGTTTAGGGAGGTTTCGATTTGCTGCGAATTAGCCATTGGAGGATAATAGGACATGAAAGGGAAGAGTGAAGAAAGATGGAGGAACGTGTAACAAAGTTTACATTGTTAAAGTGTTCGGTTTGGTCCTTCATGTATGAGCAAGTCTCATTTGGTCCTTAATGTATAAATATATTATGAAAATAGTTCATAATATATTTTACCACATAAATATATAATGGTACTAAATTATATAAGCCAATGGTAAGTTTTGATGTCAAAATATGAGAGGCCTTCAACATCTTCCTCCACCATCCATACAATCTATTTAATTTAAATTTAAAATATGTTAAATTTTTTGTCTTTATTCGAATATATTTTACACTATTTTTTCAAATTTTATTTCCATCTCATAAGTTTTTTTAATGACTTTTTAAATTTAAAATTAAGAATTTTATGTAAGTTTTGATTTGAATTAAACAATATAAGAAGACACCTTTGAACTATAGTTTATTAGGTCACGTAAAATGTACATATCGAAGGTATTTTGATATTAAGAATTAATATTGTAACGATCGATTTCCGTCGTTATAGAAAAGCCAATGGGAAAGAATTGGGGTCAGAAAACGTTTTGGTAGTAACTTGAAATTTCCTAACCTAGTCCAGATTTAGACGAAATCGGAGTCAGTGAGGTCTAGGAAAATCTGGTAACGAATGAGAGATCTAATTATGAATTTGATCACATGAGTAGATAGTTAAGACGTTAAGGAACCCGTACGACTTTACGAAATTGAATTCAGGCGAGTAGAACTCCCGAAACTGATCTTAGCGTGAACGGGTAATTTCTGAGTGTCATGGGTTGAAGGTGCGTTGTGAAATGGGGGTTTGAAACTCTTTAATTAACTCTCTGTCTCCGTGCAAGCCGCCAGGACGGGGCCGCTGTAGCGGGATGAGGTCCGCCACAGCGGGACAGACGTGACTTAAGTCGGAAGTAAACCCCAAAAAGGTCATTATTCTGCAAGTTTCGACTTTGAGAGCTAAGGAACGAACCCAGGTGTTTTCTTGACAACTTTTCACCATTCTTGAGGCTAAAGGTAAGGTTTTCACTCCCCGAATCCATTTTTCGATTCGTAGAACTTAGTTTCTTGGGTAATTATCAATGGGGGAGGGTTTTGATCTGAGATTTGTGGTGGAAGAAACCCTAAACTAGGATGGGGATCAAGAATTTGGCCTAGGGTTGATGATTTCGATTATAAACCGAGTAATTAGGCTTCGTTTATTGATCATTGCGTTATATTAATTGTTTGTAGACCAAGAACAAGCGGAAAGAATCCGGAAGGGGAAGAATCAAGTTTCTTAGGGGATTCAAGCTTTGTTCGAGGTAGGTGATGGTTGTGATTTCATGTTTGTGTGATATATGTTAGTAATTGCTTCATTGTATTGCATGTATGTATGCAAATGCTGCATTATTGATCACACCTAATGTAAATGAGTATGAACAAATAACTATATGCCATGAATCACCTCTTGATTGTATGATTATGAGAATGTACATTGTGATTGTGATTGTGATTGTGATTGTGATTGTGGTATGTTGATTGGATCGGGTGTCACGATCCGACACACTAACCGGGATCGGATGTCACGTACCGACATACATATTGGATCGAATGTCACGTACCGACATAAAATTAGAATGGGGATCACGATCCGACACACTAACTTGGAACGGGTACCACGATCCGGTACACTAACAGTTTGGGTATGGGTTCCATGAGAGGACCGTTGAATTGGGTTCCATGAGAGGATCGTTGAATTGGGATCCATGAGAGGATCATTGACTTGTTATATGCATGTGTATTATTGAAAAAGGTGGAATTGTACATTGACCCTGAAATGATATTGATATTATATATATTCGGTATATGCCTGTTTACTGTGTTGTGATTACTTGCTTATATTGCACTTATTGGGATAGCCGCGTGATTCTACCAGTACACTTTGGTTATGTACTGATACTGCACTTGCTTGTTCTTTGTTGAGTACAGGGCATCTTCAGACGGCTATTGATAGACCTCAACTAGGTGACTTTTGAGCGTGACCGAATTCAAGGGTAAATCAGTTCTTTCAGGCTGCCATGGATCTATCTTGTTCAAGTCCACTCTTTTCGGATTCAGACTAATTGTTTAAGGTGTTTGTTTAGTTTTGGGGTTGTACCCCTTGTTCTTAGACTTGTCGTTAGTAGAGTTTTGGTACAATGACTTTCAGGTTCTAGGGGTTGTTCTTCCGCATTAGTTTGACTAGTTTATTTAAACCTTTGGAGTTTATGGGAACTCTATATAATTTCTACATTTAAACCGGCTTCCGTATCTTTAAATGTGTAGTATTTTGGTTAAGGCTGCTTAGTTGGGTTGTAGTAACGGTTCTCCCATCGGAGGGTTAGTATAGGTGCCAATCACAACGGTCTGGGTCGTGACAAATATTAACTTACTTTACTTAAATGACTTAAAGATCAAATTGATCATTTAAAAAAAAATACATTTATACATTTAGAATCAAGGGAACAAAAACTCATACATTAAAAATTATTTTGATCATTTTCTGTTTTATTTTGTGAACATTGCTTTCGAAAAAAGATAAGAATATCTTTTAACCTATTGAAAATGACTAGAAAATATTTCGAATCAAATTTGTCACTCATTGCACAAATTGAATTAAAAGAACTCATTAACTTAATAAAAATGACTCAAAATGACTTAAGAAAGAAATGATTGATCCAAACATACAAATACTAATATTACAGGGACGATACTGCAACTTCTTCAATTGTTCCAAAACAGTCAAAACCCACAGCGATCCCTTGGGCAGTTCAGTTCAAGAAAAGCCGACAAATTCACCGGAATGTCCTCCGTCAACACTCGCCGGAGGTAAACATTTTTCTACTAAATTCTCTATAAAACTACTGAAACGCTACTTCCCAACCCAATCAATAGAAATGCTCTCTCGTTGTAAAACCCCAACACTTCAATCCCTCTATGTAACTCTCAAGCTCCAATTTTTCTCTGCAAATACACACCAAAAGCTTCCAACACTGTCCAATATTCCAGCAAAATATAGGCCCCAAGCGATTTTAAAAGCTCAAGAAGTACTCACTGAATACTTCCATAGCACTAGATCCTTACCCTTCTGTTTTGCTGAGTACATGGGTAAAAACTCGCGATTTTCCCTTTTGGCTCTTGTTTCTAAAGTCCCATTTTCTCGTAATCGCTTTCCCAATTCCATTCAGAGGTTCTTAAGGTACCACCCCATTAATGAATTTGAGTTTTTCTTTGAGAGCATTGGTATAAATCATGTAGAAATTAGTTCTATGTTGCATATGAACAAATGCTTCTTGTGTGAAGACAGTAAAGTTTTTGATGCTGCTTGTTCTCTTGCTTGTTATGGTTTCCCCTGGAACAAATTGTGTATTTTGTACAAAGGGGATGTTTCAATTTTTAGTAAAGAGCCTTATGAATTGGAAGAGAGGCTTTCGTATATTGAACGATACGGGTTTTGTAATGTTGCTATTATTGGTATTTGCCTAGCTTTCCCACATGTCCTGGGTGAAAAGAGTGTGGATGAGATTGATATGCTGTTTGATGATTTGAAAAGGGTGTTTCTGGATTTTGATCTTGCAAGTTCTGTAGAGGGGAATGTGGATGCTTGGTTTGAGATTTGTAGGAAAATTGCATTTTTTTATGAATTGGGTTGTGAAAAAGGGAAGATTAGTGAATTGATGGGAAGAAATAAAAGCATTTTTGTTGAGTACTCTGAAGAGGTTTTGGCTGAAAAGATTGATTTTTTTTGTAGACTAGATGTGAGAAAAGAAGAGATTGGACTTTTGGTTCTATCGAAGCCTGAGATTTTGAGTTTTGATTTGGAAGTTCGTGTAATTTCGACGGTAGGATTTTTGAAACATTTCGGGTTGGGTGTAAATAAAAGAAAACTGATTGCCCAAACATACCAATACATTATGGGTAGAAATAGAATAGCTAATGTACCTCATGTTTTGAGATCATTGGATCTAAATGAATGGTTCTTTGATAGACTAAAAAATGGTGGTCATGGTCTGTTAGGTAACTATGTTATTGGCAGTGTTGAAGACTTTGACGAAGATTATGCAGAGCATTTGCAGAAAATTCAGGCGACGAGAACACCCTTTCATACCCTTCATAAATTAAATTTCTTGCATGGGATTGGCTTTGGAGAAAACAAGCTGACAATGAAAGTGTTGTCTCTGTTGCATGGTCCACGTGATGAGTTACAGGAACGGTTTGATTGCCTACTTCGTGGTGGAATTAAGTTTTCGACACTCTGCAAAATGCTTATAGCGTCTCCAAAGATTCTGAACCAAAAAGCTGAATTTCTTGAGCAAAAAATAAAATTTCTTTTCCTGGATATGGGATTATCTCAGGAGGAGCTTTGTGCTTTCCCATCCTGTTTATGTTATGACTTGGAGAAGAGGATAATGCCCCGTTGCCAATTCCATAAGTGGCTTAGAGAACAAGATTGGTGTCCGTATAAATATTCTCTTGCAAGTATTGTTGCCACTAGTGATAAAATGTTTATTGCTCGCATCTCTGACATTCATCCAGATGCCCCTAAAAAGTGGTTTGATAGTTTCTTGAAGGAAAATAACTCAATAAGTTTCTAAGGCACATCAGAGTGCATTGTTGGTCAATCTTTTAGATGGTTATCAAATGAAAAGATTTTGGCTTGTACATCCTTCTTGTTTTATTGCTCTTTATGGCTCATTGTGAGATTTTAAAACAATTGCATGGCTTGTGACTGAAACACAAGATGTAACTGTCATCGTTGGCATTATATTGAAAAGTGCAACATTATCCAGATTTATCAGCACAAGTTTGATCTATGCTGTCTGAAGCAGTAAATTTGTGTTAATAAGTTTTGTACAATCAGAAGTAGGAATTGTCCCATTGGCTAACAAGTTGTTTCCTTGGTTTTCATTTTTCAAAAAATGGTAGTAGTTCAACAATGAACAGAAGATGGTTTCAGTGCCAAAGGGCCAAATATCAATATCTTCTTGAGTGATTGTGAAGAAATGTGTTCCAAATCAGATTTTTGTCTAACTGGAAAGAAATGCCTTTTTTGTGTTTCCAGTTGTATCTTGCGAGTGGGACTAAGGGGATACATTGAAAACTACTTGCAGTTAAGTTGATCAGTTGAATATTGTTAATATTATGGAATATCAAATGACTTCAGGACTACAATGCTGCTGAAAATGTGCCTTTTACTTGCGACTTTGATATAGATAAGTAGTAAAAAGAAAAACGTCTCCCTAGAACACGAGCATCGTGTTAAACTTATCTAGAAGCTCAGCAGGTGCTTTTTTTCTGTTTAGCCAGGTGGTTTCCTGCTTGCAATGACTCAAACCAGCTGGGGCAATTAAGTTTAATTTCTAACAAAGAAGCTCTGAAGAGACGGGCGAGTCTTTTTGGTATCTAAATCTAACTCTTCTGTTCATGCATTAATAATATTCTGTATGTGAGTATGATGATAACAGTCACAAGTTGTCTCTATATATTTTTATCTATGCAAAGTATAACTAACTATTAAATCACATGTTTAATAGTTTCTCTTTAATGCCAAAATCTCCCTGAAGGATTAATTTCACGATTTTAAGTTGCAGAAAAGGAGTAAGAAAGGTAACAAGTTCACTTTACCTCATCAATTCGTTTGCCTTTATAATGACTTGTCCAATATTAGCATCAAGTATTGTGATTATTCTTTCTCTAGCTTGTATTTGAATATGGTGAAAGTTACAGTCCCTTAGCCCTTAGGGGAATCTGCTTAATTGGTGAAACTTACTACCTCCTAAGCCAGAGTGAGGGGTTCACACTTCACACCCTCTTGAGTATTTAGCGATATTTATTACAGAAAGAGTTCCAATTGACATGGTATGCACCAGCCATTTACTTCCTTTATTTCTGCTGGTTTGACATGTTTACTAAGTTTGTTTCAGTTGTAAGTCGGATCTTTATGCATTTTTGTTTTCTGCATCACTACTCAATCTATTGCTGCTAGTAGTGTAATTACTGGTTGAAGATGAGAAAGTCTCAAAGATTTGATGAGACTAAAAGAACTCTTACTCATAATTAAGACCCTTGCTCTGGTGATTTACTTGAGGGTTGCAGTACACCTGTTATTGATGAAACGTGAATATGATAATGATTCTTTTCAGTTGAAGTGCTAACTTGAAACTTGTAAAGATCCCTAGAGATTAACTTTGAGGTTTTATCTCTATGATTGTGTTCCTTTCTTTCATTTGTTGTTGTTGACAACTACATCCAAATGGAAATACTGTACCTACTTTAGTTTGGTAACAACTTGTATTATTTCAGAAAACTTATTTGCTAACAGCTGTGTCTCCTGAGTCTTTGTTTCTTCTGTTTCTACTGGAGACATGGAAGTAACTATTTTAATCTTTGAAGATTAGCTGTGCATTGATTTTCAGCTGGATATGATTAGTTTTCATTGAAACTGTTGAATTTTATGTACTATTGTGATATGAAGTGTGTTCACTGGTTCTATGCTACATTGAAGGACAAACACACATATTTCCATTATTGAAACCTTGAGTTTATCATATTTGTAATTACTAATATTCTTGTGGCATTACTTCTCTGGATGTCCATTCATCTTAGACAGAGGTGTTAAATGAGCGGATTGTACTATATATTTTGAGCAAGTTCAAATGGGTTGAATCTATAGATAGTTAAGTCATAATAACTCAAAGTTACTTGGGTCAAGAGTGAAAATTCTCAGGAGCATCCTATTTGGACACCACAATTTTAACTCATATCCACTTTTTAATTTATTTTTTTCCACATTTACTCACTTTTGGAACAACTTCAGACATGTTACATATGCACAAAACTTCAAGCAAATATGATTGAGTTCAGCCACAAATGGGTAAAGTTCTTACAAAAATAACTGAAGCTTCACTCATAAGTCATATGAAACTCAAACAACGCATGTGTTTAAGTTGTTTCAAACATGCAAAATTGTTACGCATTGCTGGTATGATTTTAATGCAAAAACAAGATTTACTTTTTTTTCTCCAAATTTTACAACGAAACATGGTCAAACACTCACTTATAAAAACTTATAAATATACGGGTTCTAATGACAATGAGCCCAAAACTTGTTTCTACTTTGGACCAACAGTGAGCCCAAACGAAAAGCCCATAGAACAAGGCTGAAATCGACTACTAAGCTCCTTACAACGACGCCGGTGATCGGACACGATGAAGCGGAAATGAACCAAAACGAAGGAAACGCCGCCGTTGACGGCACATCCCGATACCGATGGTGGGCCGCCGCGAGTACAGGTCAGTTACTATGGGGAATTTACGCTTATAGGAGAGGTTTTGCCGGCGAATGTCAAATGATGCCGCTTAAAGCCTTCGCTGTTGCCTCGCTTTTCGTCGGCGCCACCGCCTCTGCCTCCATGGCTTCTCTTCGCGCCTGCGGCATCCACTCGGTAAATTCTTTCTTGCTCTTACTTCTTTTATACACTAAAGAAATTTGTCATTTTTTATAGTATTGTTGGAGTTCAGTTGACTAAACCTAAACTGACTATATACTTGCAATCGGTAGGGGTTAGAGTTGTTAAGGTTTATGTATTTGTGTGGAGGAATTTGGAATTCAATTGACATTTGAAATAAGTACTCCCTGTGACGGCATGGAGTTAAGATTCTAAGCTGTGGTGTTTATTGTTCTTTTGTGCTTTCCTCTGTTTACCACACCTTTCTGGAGTCCTTGGGCATTAGAATGAACAATTGCTAAGTGATAGCATGAATGGAGATCCTATTCATCACTCAGTTGGAATAAATCAGAAGGGCCTTTGGAATGCCTCCCGGCCATTCTTCAGGAAGGTGTTTTTTTTATGCCAGAAAAAGGAAGATTAGAAAGAAAACTGAGGTTTACGATGGTTTTATTGTGCATTGTGTTGCAGGTTAGTTAACTTCTAAGCTACATCCTGCTATCTGGGTTCCTTTTTTGCTTTATATTACATGATTTTCTATTTTGCATATGTCTAGGTGAATTCACACTTCTGAGATTTAGTTTTGAAGTTGAAATCTTTAATAATTAGAGTATGGAACATCCCATAGTAAGAATGCAAGCTTGTTTGTGCAATTAGGTTCTGACTTTCAATTATTTGGAAAGATTGATAAGGTTTCATGGCCATAGGTCCGACAGTTCATTAGTAAGCATTAAGAACTTCTCCAATTATAGGTTAGATGAAGTTTATTTGCATTACTGAGAATAAATTCTGATAGCACAATCTCTCTGTGCTTGGTGAAGACTTGGTTTCAGTGCTGAGAATCTTTCTGTTTATACAAGTATTTGACCGAACACAATGAATAAGAAATAGAAAGCAGAGGGAATCAATGATTGTTATTCGACCGAGTTCTAGCTAGAAAGATGTAGATCACACACCGGAGGTTGATAAGAACTGAGGTTTGGAACCCTAATCTAAGTAGGCTTACGAGCGAAGCAACATGTACTTGATCCCGGGTGGGGGTGGGGGGAATATGTACAACATCCAATTTCATGAATATATCATGGAGGGTATTGGGAGAGAGTTGGATAAGAAAGTTTTTTCAAGGAGAGATGAATCGTTAGTGCCTTTGTGATGTCTCAAGTTGGTGATAGTGGAACTAATTTCTTGCTTTAATGGAAAATAGATTCAACCCATTGATACAAATTCCTGGAAGTATTTAGGATGCACTGAAGCATTTTGGGTAAAGTACTGTAGTGGATTCGGTGAAGTACTTAAAGCTTATGCTTCATCAAAAGAAGTGTTGAAAGCTTATGGAAACAGCTCACACCTTCAAGTCCAAGGCACATTTACTCGGTGATATGAAGAACTAATTTTTAGGTATCTTTTTCATAAGTATTTTGGGATGTTTTATTGCCTGCCTATGAATCTAAGCAACAGTTATAATGATGGTTGAGTAACATTTTTGGATAGAATTATTTGCTTGGGATTGAGGCGTTGTTGTTGATGTTGGTGGTGGTCTTAGAAAATAGAAACAAATTGATGTTTAATGATTTTACATGTGTTACAAATTGGATGTGTTCGTTGTTCGTGGAAAGTACTCAGTTATTGACATTTGACAAGTTACATGTTAGATTATTTGGTTTGACCTTGTGTTTTACATACGGTTATCATTTTTGTGGGATCATATGATATTGGAAAGAAACCGTGTTTTACTCATATTTCTTAAGTGTGCGGTTGCATGCACACAAAATTTGTGGAAGTTGGATCACATATTTTTTTCTTCTTCTTTTATCTATTTATTCATCTTATCATCAGAAGACGGAAATGATCCTTTCTTCCTCTCCTGTTTCCATTAGATCGAAAAAATCATAAAATGAAATTCTTTTTTAACTATTATGACGTGTTAGAACCTTGTAGTGTGTTACTGTGTTTGTCTGCATGAAGCACATTGGCAGACTTAATCACTTGATCTTAAAGGGTAGGAATTGAGGGAGCGAAAAATGCTTATATACGGATGATGTCCTACTGGAAGAAGATATAGATAAAGATAGGTATAGTTCAGGTGTAAAATTAACACCTTTTAATTTCATCCAGTACAAGGCTGGTCAATGTAATTATTCAACTGCTGGCAAGGTATTCATGCAATAACGCAAATATCAATTTCATGTTGTAGTTTCTGTACTAAGGGCATGATGTCAGAAGACGGAGGGAGGAGGGAGGAGGGAGGAGGGAGGAGGGAGAGAGAAGTGCATATAAATGAGCAGTGTCATACACAAAGAAGATCAGAAGGGATAGGTCTAGTTTAGTTGTAAACTTTGTGGTTTGTACATATGAGTAACGACCTGGAGATCCTACGTCTGTTTTCTAGCTACAACACTTGGTATGATCTCATTTGTGCTTGTGTTTCTGGGTAGGACCGCTGGCAATCAATGATTCTAGGCTAAACAGGTCACCTAGTGGATTCATAAGTGCACGTAGTTGAGCCGGACACCACCATCAAGTTATGACTTGTTTTGTAAGCTAGATGTGAGTTTCTCCAATAAGATGGATCCGAGCATTATCGCAGTGAGAAGCTCAGTTTAGACATCTGGATGGTGTTGAATGAGTAAAAGATTGACACACTCGCGAAATAAGGTGAGAACACCGTAGGACGTGTATTGAAGTGAGAAGCCCGGTTAAGACATCTGGAGGTGTCTAGACCATCTGAATGGTGTTGAATGAGTAAAAGATTGAGACACTCACAAATATAAGGTTAGAATACCGTAGGATGTGTTTCATGCCACGTGTGCTAAGCAACCATTGGGTTAATGAAAGAATGGAACCCTGCTTCTTCATTTTGTGAGACCTGAAAAGTTACATAAAACTTTTTATTGGGGGATACCCATCGACTGTCTCCATAAGTTTCAATCAGTGTCAATTAATCTCCTTTTTTTTTCAGTTTTTAAAATTATGTGCAGTAATTTGTTGCAAAATGCACAGGTGGAAGACATGAAGGTTGTCGGGGAAAGTATAAGAACCGGACTTGGGTTGACACGAAGGGCACGAGAAGACTGAATACTTTAGAGCACTATCGCGAATCAGTAGCCTTAAGACGATTGACCCAAGGAAGATCTCCATCTTTGTGTAGTTTCTTGCTAAACTCATTCCAAGGGGAGCACATATCGGAAAGGGTATATCTACCCAGGAATGTACCTAAGTAATAAAGTGGATGACATGTTTTTCTGTATACAAAGTTAATTTATACTTAACACTGCCATGTTGCATCATTATCAACTGCATCTACGACAACAGCATTGGTTGTTTTGAGTTTTAAATTTTCTGCCTCAATAAATTATTTTAAAAATAGCATTCGCTTCCAAAAAAAATAAAAATCATCAAGACAATACTTTTATTGCCTGGTGTAAGTTGTAGGCATAAATTAGGTTTGCCTGGACAAAAGTTTAGAATATTTCAATAAATCGGAGAATGAACCTGACCATAAGCTCCAACTTAGAGACAATAATTGTACCCAGTTACTCAATTGTTTACATATTATGTAATATCAATTCTCACAAGTTGTAATGTATTGACAAATCAGTTAAAATTATGTGTTCCTAAATTAATATTAAAAAAGGTGACTTTTCAGTAGACAAATAATTACGCTATAACTCAATAAAATAATATCCTAAACATGTGCCTCAGGCAAAGCAAAACTTAACTTGTCCTGCTCAATAAATTTTTTCAAGGTAAAGATCATTTTTAAAAAATTGAGCAAACTAACATTTTCAAGATTTGGTGTTGAGTTGAGTTTTCCCAAATATCTTTACTAGTAGTTTACTCGTGAATGAAGCTACTGCACTCATCCTTGTCTAAAGTAACGGCAGCCCATTGTCGAGCTATCAAGTTAGCACACATCACTGATACATACATTGCCACTCCTATCTTAAACGGATACACAAAATGCAGAGAAATTGGTACTGCTCTCAAGATGTTCGACGAAATTCCCCACAGAGATACTGCTTCTTGGAACATCATGATTTCTGGATATGTCAATTCTGGGACATTTCTGAGTGCTTGGGTGTTCCTTAATTTGATGAAAGAACATGGGTTTTGTTTAAATGACTATACTTTTGGAAGCATATTAAAGGGTATTGCTTTTAATGGCTTATTGTCCTTAGGTCAACAGGTGCACTGTGATGTGGTTAAAATGGGCTATGTCGGGAATGTTTATGCCGCCAGTGCGCTATTGGACATGTATGCTAAGTGTGGAAAAGTTGACGATGCAAATGAAGTGTTTCAAACCATGCCTGAACGTAATTATGTCTCATGGAATGCTATAATAGCAGGGTATGCAGGGAAAGGTGATATAGAGTATGGTTTTTGGTTGTTGAGAGGTATGGAGCAAGAGGGTGTGCAGCTGGATGATGGAACCTTCTCTCCGCTTTTAACGTTGCTTAAGGAGGATAAGTTTTACAAGTTGACTATGCAGGTTCATGGAAAAGTTGAAAAACTTGGTTTAGGTTGTGAAGTCAAAGTGTTTAATGCTCTAATTACTGCATATTCCCAATGTGGGAGTATTGAAAGTGCGGAAAGTGTTTTTGATGGTACTATTAGTTGCAGAGATTCAGTAACGTGGAATTCAATGCTAGCAGCTTATTTAGAACATGACGAGGAGAAGCAAGCATTTGAACTATTCTTGGACATCGAAAGGCTTGGGTTGGAAATGGATTCTTATACATATACTAGTATAATAAGTGGTTGTTTTGAGGGAAGACATAACAGTCGAGGGAAGTGTTTGCATGCTTTGGTTATCAAGAGGGGATTGGAAAATGTAACTATAATCTCAAATGCGTTGATTTCCATGTATGTCAAATCATGCACAAACTCTATGGATGATGCACTGACAGTATTCGAAAACCTGGATGCAAAGGATTCTGTTTCTTGGAACTCCATTTTGACCGGATTGTCACAGAAGGGTTTGAGTGAAATTGCTTTCAAAAAGTTTACAAAGATGAGGGTGGAAAACCTGGAGATGGATGAGTATTCCTTTTCTGCCACCCTGAGATCGTGTTCAGATTTGGCTACTCTTCGATTTGGTCAACAGGTTCATGCCTTTGCACTAAAACTGCGCTCTGAGTCATATAAGTATGTGAGCAGTGCTTTGATACTTATGTACTCCAACTGTGGAATCATTGAAGATGCTTGGAAGTCCTTTGAAGTTTCTCCCAAAGAGAGTTCGATATCTTGGAACTCGATCATGTTTGCTTATGCACAACATGGGCAGGGTAAGCTCGTGCTTGACCTCTTCTTCCTAATGAAACAAAGCGAAGTGAAACTTGATCATATCACTTTTGTGGCAGTCTTGACTGCATGCAGTCACATTGGTTTGGTTGAAGAAGGTTGCCGTTTTTTTAAGTCTATGGAAGCTGATTTTGGAATTGTTCCTAGAATGGAACATTATGCTTGTGCAATTGATTTACTTGGGCGGGCTGGGTGTCTTGAGGAGGCAAAATATCTAGTTAAAGGGATGCCATTTGATCCTGATGCTATGGTTTTGAGAACTCTACTCGGTACTTGTCGATCATGCAGTGATATTGAATATGCAAGTGAGGTGGCTAGCCATTTGCTCGAATTGGAGCCGAGAGAGCATAGCACCTATGTTTTGCTCTCAGACATGTACCGACAATTCAAGAAGTGGGATAACATAGCTAATATTAAGAGGCTGATGAGGGCAAGGAGTGTCACTAAGGTACCTGGTTGGAGTTGGATAGAAGTCCAAAACGAGGTGCATGCTTTCAATGCGGAGGATGTATCACATCCTCATTGCCATGAGATTTATGCAAAATTGAGAGAGCTGACAGATGAAATCATGTTCTCTGAATCTGAAAACGCTAGTGGATTAACGATTTCTACGGGTGATCAGGAATCAGTGGTTTAACAACGGATTCAAGGCAATGAAGTTCTTGTCACTCTGGTGCCTTTATCTTGTCAAAATGGAAGCATAAGATCATGCTATGCAAGCAGAAGTATTGGCATGCTATTCTGCAGCACAAGAAGTAAGATGTTTTTTTACTGATCGACCAGCTATGTAAGACGGTTTAAAATGTGTCGTTAAGCATACAAAAATATACCTGATGTGGCATAGAGTATTAGTTCCCCATGCCGCATTGTGTACATAGAACTATATTGTCAAGTGCATGTATAGAAGTGTTCAGACATAAGACATTTGTTATACACATTCTCTTAATCTTCTCTCTTGTTTATCTTATTTCAATGAAATGAAACTAATTGCTTCCATATTCAGCTCGCATTCTGCACTTTTTTAAAGCTTTTCCGGTTAATATGACGGACTTAGTGAATTTGTAGCACCAGGAAATAAAGTTACTTTGGCACATAAAGCAAATATGTGTGCTAGAAAGAAATAATGCTGTACAATCTAATTTTGAGTTGAGCAAATAATAAGAAAGCCAAAAAAAGAAGAAGAAAGAGTTAAAAACATTACTCTTTCCGTCCATTTTTACTTGTCCACTATTAGGACGGGGCGATGGGCGGTTCGATGCACGCCCTTCGCTGGAAAATTATGTAGTGTAAAATGTTAGTAGTAATTATGAGTGTATATCTTATTTTACTCACTCTTAGCACAACTGAGAAGAAAATTTGCACACCTCAAATTCATGGCTTCGCCACTGTCCACTATACTTACAGAGATTTGTTCAATTTAAAAAATCAATAGATAACTTAGAGCCCGTTTGGATTGACTTAAAAAAAATAGGCTTTAAGTCAAAAATAAAAAGTCAAACTGAAATGACTTTTAAGTCAAAAAATAAAAAGTAAGGGGAGACTTACTTTTGATTTTTGACCTTGCCAAACACTTCCTAACTTATTTTAAGTCGTTCTTTTTACTTATATTAAGTTATTTTTTAATATTTGTCAAACACTTATAGAAGTCAAAAACTGACTTAAAAGTAGGTCATCTTTTTACTTATATTAAGTTATTTTTTAATATTTGTCAAACACTTATAGAAGTCAAAAACTGACTTAAAAGTAGGTTTGACCAACTTTTAAGTCAATCCAAACACCCTCTTACTCACTTCTCTGGTTTTTGACTTGACACATAGTTTAGGAAAGTAAAGAGGACTTCTGAATCTTGTGGTCTTAAACTAAACATATGTAGAATGTACCAAAATGTGTTTTAATCATGGACTCTTAAACATATCATGTGGAAAGTTGAAATTAAGGAATTGCTAAAAAGGGAAAGAAAATTTATTTTTGAAACATATCCAGAAGAAAAGTAAGATAAACAAATTGAAACCGATGAAGCACCATTATATGCCCTGTTACCTTTATATTATTAAGTACTTTTTCATTTCTAATATTTATATGATTTATAATAATTAGGAATGATATAGTAAAATTATTATCTCATTTATTTATTTATTTATTTATTTTTAAGGGTGTGTAAGTAAAACATGAATATTTAGAGAATTATAGAGTTACCAAATATTAATGGTCATCCAATCAATTATAATAAAATTCTCTTGATTTTATAATTTGGACAAGTAACTTGAAATAATTATTTTTAATATAAAGGCCAAATAATATGAAACATAGAGGAAGTACTAATAATTGATAATTTTGACTGGATTTCCTCATAAACTACTTACTTAAAAGTCAACATTAAAACTAACTTGAAAATTATGTTCATAGCATTTGGACATAGTTTACGGGAATAATAAGATCCTAGTTAAAGTTGAAGTATGTCGATGAAATTTTAAATATAATTCGGAGGGTACTTAAGTCTTTTTCCCTTTATTTTACAAGAAACTTGACCAAGTTAATGTATATATCTAATTTTTGTAATCTCCTGTTAAGGCATACTAATTATTATATGCACCAACTTACTTTGAAAATCTCTTGTATTTTCAGTATAAAAGGAACCATTATCAAGTACCTACAAAGTACAAACACATCTAATTGTTTGAGATGGAAAAATCAAACAAGGCTATAATATGCATGATTTTTATCATGTTTGTTTTTTATTCACCATTAATTTATGCTACACAAGAGCCATTATTTGCACCTCAACCAACAACATTTGATTTATTTTTTCCAAGTCGTAGCATTGCCATGAAAAAAACAAGTATGTTCACTATTATAAATTTCATACTTTTTGTCTTTTTATTGTTTTATTCCTCTTGTTGATTGAGATATATATATATATATATATATCTAATTTTATAAATAAATATGTATTAATTAACTCAAAGTCACATTCAAATTTGGAATGTTTAAAATTAAAATCTGATGTTGAAATTTCAATATAATTTATTTTCCTCATTTTATAATGCAATTTTAACATTAATAGATTCAAATCTCTGTTACTTGTATGATTATTTTTATTTATCATGATTATAAATGCATATTTTGGCTTCATAATTTATTAATTTGTAGATTCTTCTTCGTTTTGACAAGTTCATGATAGTATGTCTATAATAATTTATTTTATAATTTTTTTAAAAATGTATATAACATATTTATTTCGTGTATTTCAGGAAATTGCTCTTCACCATTGTGCAAATACAAATGTTGCTGTATTTATTTTAGAACTAGATGTATAACATGCTGTCATAATTAGGATGAAACAAAATCTTCTAGTATATTTAATTGTTATGAAATCAAAAAAATCTTTCTTCTAGTATATTTTACTTGTTATGATAAAAATTAGTTACCCGCTAGCGTATTTATAGAAATAGTATACTTCATGCGTTTAAAAAATAATGACCTATTTTCTTTTTAATCTATTTGGCGCAGAAAGTGAGAAAATTATGTTTCTAAGAATTGATTTTTGCTACTTTGCATTGAGTTTTCATTTGTTAAGTCACCCCTCAAAATTAATAGAGTAATTTTTAAAATTAAGTTAACTCCAAAATTGATATGTGACAGAGATTTCGATTAAAGAATTCTATTGATCGAATAAAAAGTATGAAGCATTTTTTGAAAACACATTCATGAATCACGATTTGATTAGTCATAATACAAGATATGAAAGAATAATTGATCTGCTAAGTAATTTTTTTTTACCCCTTCTTGGAGCTTCTACCTTTTTGCTCGTTTGGTGACAATCTTGAAGTTGGAAGTGAGGAGTGCATATCACAAACACAATGATATATAAGTGATTTCAATTTATTTGTTTTGTTTTGACTTGACACATAATTAAGAAAATTAAAAAGGAATTGGAAATTTTGGGGTCCTAAATTAAACATATGTAGAATGTACCAAATTATTCATAGAGTCTTAAACATATCATGTGGAAAATTGAAACTAAGAGTTGCTAAAAAAAAGAAAGAAAAAATCTTTTTAAAATAGATTAAAAAGAAAAGTAAGACGAACAAATTGAAATAGATGGAGCACCATTTTATGCCTTATGATGTTGCCGAATCTTAATTGGTCACGTGTAAAAAAAGGGTTTTGCAAAACGGAAACTGTTTACAGTTGACAAATAATGGCATGAATGAGGTCTTTCTTGATGAGCCAAACTTTTAACGGATAGCATAAATGAACCTTTTTTCTGTTATGAGTTTAGTTTAGTTAAGTGAATTGGATTCGGATTAAAAAAATGAAGTCGGATAATTTTAATTGAAATTGAATAATTTTAGTCAATTTGGAGAAACCGTCAAATTAAAAGGTATATCTATTAAGCTTAGTAACGACAAGATATAAATGATAGGATGAAAGTTGAGGGGATATTTTTCACCCTTCACTCTTTATTTTACAAGAAACTTGACCAAGTTATTGTGTATATATCTATATTTAATTCTTGTAATCTCCTTTAAATGCATACTAATAATTATATGTAACAACTTTGAAAATCTCTTGTATTTTTTTTCACTATAAATAAAAGGAACCATTATCAAGTACCTCTAAGTATAACAACAAGTAATTGTTTGAGATGGAAAAATCAAGCAATGCTATAATATGCATGATTTTTATCATGTTTGTTTTTTATTCACCATTAATTCATGCTACACAAGAAACATTATTTGCACCTCAACCAACAACATTTGAATTATTTTTTCCAAGTCGTAGCACTGCCATAAAAAAAACAAGTATGTTTACTATTACAAATTTCATATATACTTTTAATCTTTTTATTTTTTTTTATTGATTGAGATATATCTAATTTTATAATTTTTTTTAAAATGTATATAACATATGTTTTTCGTGTATTTCAGAAAATTGCGATACAACAGTGTGCAAAGAAGGCAAATGTTGCTGTGCTTATTTTATACGTAGATGTATGATATGTTGTTAGAAGGATGAAATAATATATTTATCTCTTCATGCTTAAAAGAGTTTTCTTGTATTATTTTCTTTTTTATATGCATATTTATTTTTATTTTTTTCATCATATTTGTCACGATTTAAAATGAGATGGTTAATTATGTTGAATTGTGCACCTAGTAAGAATGAATTAAAGAATTCTTAATGAACCGTTCAGAATTAAATAATTAATATGAATTCAACAAGTCAAATCATATAGCAATACTAATAATTAACATGATCTTTTTTGTAAAAATGTGACCTGAATTTATTTTTGTAACAAATTAAGTTTCTACTCAAATGATGACATGGTATGATTATATATGTGCAAACAAAAATTCACTAATAAATTAATCAAAGAATAAATATTTTTGACAAAAAATATTGAGCAGAAAGGACCCTAGACCCTGCACATTTAATGTAAAATTTGATTGATAAAGGAACTCTTTTAAGCAATGTGATGAAAATTCTAGTCCCCTCGAGAGAACTCCATTTTTAATTTTTTAATCTAATTTTAACTTCATACGGAATTTAATAAAATTAAAGTAATAGAGATTTTTAAATTTTGTGGTCTTAAAATAAAGATATGTAGAATGTATCAAAACTTCATTTAATTTTGGGGTCTTAAATATATCATATGAAAAATTGAAATTAAAGAGTTGCTAAAGAATACTTTATATCCGATTTTCCCCTTATTATTATGTATAATCCATTTTCTTATGTTTAGATGACTTAGGGGTGGTTTGGTACAAATATTGATAATGCATGGATTAGTAACACATGGATTAACAATGCATGGATTAACAATGCATGAATTATTTTTTATCGAGTGTTTGGTTCATTGCTTCCCACTTAATCTTGTGTTTGATTTATAACTCTACAAAAAAAAATAATCTATTATACCCTTGTGTTATTATGAGTAGGGTGTACGTGGTTCGGTTTTGATCGGTTATTGGTTAAAATCAAAATCAAATCAATCTAGTCGGTTTTTTAAATTTCTAAAACCAAACCAAACCAAACGAAAAAAATAACCGTCGATTTGGCTATTGTTGGTTTGAAAGTAATAAATTTTTTGAGGACATACGTATCTCAATAGACACGAACACTTAGTATATGAACAATCCACATGAAAGTCATTGTCGGTTCAATTAAGCAATACTAGAGTTATTATTACTCAAACAAAGTGATTCAATTAAGAGAAAATGTGACTATCTTATGTGAGTAGTAGGTAAAGACTAAAGTAAAAGATTTTGATGGTCTTCGACCTAGGATTGTAATAGTTGGGCTAAAATTTAAGTGTTGAGCTTGAGAAAATAGTAAAGTTAAAGACTTAAGTTAATTAAAATTTAACAAAATATTTATATTTTATTTATGAATAATATATAAATAATTATAAAACTCATATATCTAATTTATCGGTTCGGTTTGGTTATTTTTACGGTTTTTTTTTAGTAAAACCAAAACCAAACCAAATAGTATCGGTTTTCAAAATTTAAAACCAAACCTAACCAAACCAAACCAAATATCAGTTTTTTTAATCGGATTGTGGTTCGGTTTGATTTTTAACCATAACCATGAACAACCCTAATTATGAGATTGTTTATTTCATATAATTGGATCAAGGTAGACAATGACACTATTATATATATATTTTACCACCAATGAGTTGAGGGGAAAATGCACATTAAATTTCCTCTATCTTATTTCCCTCCATTTTTTTAAATTTACATTACCCCCTTTTTTAAGGCTTAAAGAAACCCAACATCTAGAAGTAGAAATAAAATGGAATTTTCTGCCATGAAAGTGTCTACAATATGCATTTTTGTCATTTATTGTATGGCACTTCATTGAATTTCAAGAGATCAATTTTTTTTTAAAAAATAATCAAATAAATAAGCTCTAAATAAATGGTGGCTCGGGAATCAAGGAAGAAAATAAAGAGAAAAAAGAATATTTTAAAAATGAATATACGGTCATTTGTGTGTGTTTTGCAGAATTTTGATAAAGAATTGATTATTTCATTTTAAAGTAATTCAGAGGGGTAATTAGACCCCTTATGAAGTATAAGTGTCTAATTGAATATTGATAATAGGTTAGAGGGTTATTTTGTCACTAATATTTTTCACTTTTTTGTTTTTTCATCTTGGAAAATAATATTTATTACATAGGTAAATTTATTGCATAGATTTTTTTTATTTTAAAAAAAAGTATCATAATTTTAAAGAAGTAAAAATGAATAAAGATTGTTGGCGTAAGAGCAAAATGTGCATTTTAAAAAGTTAATTAGCATATAGGGGAGAAAATGTCTATTTTTCAAAGTAGAAAGAAAAAATTAATTTTTAAAGTAAATTAGAGAGTGACAGAATCCTTTTTATTTGGTCAAATACAAGATCTTATTGAGTTAACATGCCAAAATTTATTTAAGGCATTCTAATTATTAAATGTATCTACTTGAAAATCCCTTCTATTTTCACTATAAAAAGAATCATTACCAAGTACCTACAAGCACTTCAACTAATTAAGTATCATAAGTAATTAGTTGAGATGGCAAAATCAAGCAAATCTATGATATGTATGATTTTTATCATGTTTGTTCTTTTTTCCCCATTAACTCAGGCAACACAAGAGCCATCATCTGCACCTGAAGCATCAATGTCAATTAAACTATCTACTACGAGTCGTAACGCTCGCGTGCTTGTTAAAGGTATATTTATTTTGATAAATTTCATATTTCTATTTCCTTATTCCTCTTGTTGGTTAGAATATATTTAATTCTATAAATATAAATGTCTAACTTAAGAATAGATATAGATTCAGAAATATTATATAACTCAGAATCATATTCAAATTCGGAATGTTTAAAATTAATATTTGTTGTTGTAATTTCAATATAATAGTTTTTCTCATTTTAACATACAATTTTTTTTTAAAAAATATTTTTATCTTTTATGTATGTAACATATTGTTTGTGTATTTCAGGTTGCATTAACGCATCAATGTGCAAAGATGGTGATTGCTGCATTTGTGATTTAGGCGAATGCATTCGATGTTGTAATCAATGATGTAACAAAATCATTTATATTTTAATTATAAATATAAATATAATGAAATGATTGACTATCTAGCATATTTATAATTAGTTACCAATTACTCATTTATTTATATATTATATATATATATATGCTTAAAAAAAATTGTCATAAAATATAAGCAATACAGAACAAGAAACATAGACAAGAGATATGAAGAGTATAATGTAGAGACCACCTTATTCAAATGACTTCAAATGTCTTACTATCACGACTCAACCCACCGGGCCGTGCGGGCACCTACTCTAACCACTTAAATAGGAGAACCCTTGATTTCCAACGGTTAAAACATGCGAAAGTTTTAGAAAACTGGAGATAAAAGGAAATTTATGAGATTTTTACATAAATAGGCGTTTCAAACGATCCATAGTTAAACTTGTAAGTAATTAACACCCCCAGGGATCTAGTCTAAACAAGTACAAGAGCATTCT
Source organism: Solanum etuberosum (assembly GCA_029582245.1). Classification (NCBI taxonomy): domain Eukaryota; kingdom Viridiplantae; phylum Streptophyta; class Magnoliopsida; order Solanales; family Solanaceae; genus Solanum; species Solanum etuberosum. The sequence goes on from JAJONR010000557.1 coordinate 168,426, forward strand.
AAGATTACAACGTATAAAATACAGTAACTAATGACACAGCTTCCACCACAGGGAAGGAAGAGTAGAAGCTGTTGGAGATTGTCTTCGTCTTCACCTATGAAACATCAGTGACCCTGCAGCCAGACTATGCCAAAAGGCATATCAAGAGCAGTATCAGTACAAACCACACGTACTGGTAGGCATCATCAGTCAACCCGATACCCACCGCATAATATAAAGAAATCAACCAGCAGGAAACATGCGATAAGAAAGTACACCCCTCAACCTTTATCCTCCTGCCTTCACCCTTTCAGAATACCTCAAAACATACTAGTACACTTGACTTTGACCCTAGTCTCTATCACCCTACCTCGCTCTGTTCTTGATCATAGCTTAACCATTCTATCTCACAGAGAAATTCCCGAATACAACCACTACCAACCTGGCCAACCACTCACAATATGCCCACGTTTCTACTGCGCCACTCTTCAGCCTTAACCACCTATTATACTCTACCAAGGCTCGCTAACCATTTCAAATACGAATTCCCAGCCCAAGGTAGGACCTAACTACTTTTGCATCATGAACACTCTCCCACTTCTCATTGTTAAGAACACAGAAAGCCTCTCCGATAGTAAAACCTGGACCCTCGGTCTCCACTTACCATACCACATACCGGTTGGGCAAGATCATTCACAGTTAATTCCAGTAAACGAGATATAACCAACTAATTACAACACAGTAAACACATATATACAGGATGCATAATTCAATATTCATTCAAGAGCAACATGCAAGTTCCCAATATCAATGACAATTAGATATGAACGTATTAATCACAAGTGGTCCTCTCATGGAACCCACACCCAAACTGTTAGTGTGTCGGAACGTGACATCCGATCCAATATATATATATATGTATATATATATATGTATCAGAACGTGACACCCGATCCAATGTATGTGTCAGAACGTGACACTTGATTCAGTCAGCACAACCACAGTCACATTCACACCCATAATGAATAGTTCACATAGTCACACCATCAAGTAACAGGTTCATGGCATGTAATTGTCCATACTTAATTATTTCATTAGGTTCGATTCATGTTTCTCTATTCACATACATACCCGCATACATTGGAGCCATTAACAAGTATACATAACTCAAACGGGAAGTCGAACCATCACCTACCCCTAGTTCATAGGGCGAGTCTTTCTCCCACGGTACACATCTTATTTAACAACTAGGAGTACATGTACGACCGTCCCTTTTTTGGTGCCCAAAGGCCTAAGCATGAATTCTACCGTCAATTAGCAATATATTATGTAGTGAGCACGAATTTACGACTACTCGAGTAAGTAACCTAGCCTACCTGGGAACCAAGCAGCTGCAACGGGACTGTAGCTCCAATCCTGATTTCCGGACAACGAGACGGTGAATTTTGGCCGGAAATCCGCAAGTTGTCGTCAACCTTGCGCTGGAAATCTCTTTCTCCTTCCTTCCTAAGCCTAGAGCAGCCTTTTGATGGTTTTCTAGGGTGACCCTCGCCTCTTTTTGGCACTTAGAGAAAAATGAGAAAATAAGATTCTGCGTCATTAAGTTCTGCCCCCGACAATCCCGCTCTGGCGCTCCCCATCCCGCTGGGGCGCCGCCGCCGTAGCGGCATCATTCCCGCTCTGGCGGGATGGTGGAGTCCAGTTACTCCCGACGTTTTGCCCTTCCTAAGTAACGACGGTTCGAATTGTTACACTTACTGTCTCTTCCAATTGTTGATGACAATCCTATTTATAGGTCGAGAAATCACTTCAATAGTCACTATATTAAATACCTAAATTAATGGATACATTCTTATCAGAATTGGTCTATAAAACTTAGAGCCTGTTTGACATTACTACTAAAAACTTCTTATTTCTAGAAATGTTTTTTTAAAATAACTTTTCTGAAAAATGCCTTTCAAAAAAAGCAATTTGTGTATGGCAAATTCATTTGAAAAGTGCTTTTGATAAGCAATTTGTGTTTGGCTATCTTTTAAAAATATATATTTTTGAGAGTCAATTTACGAAAAAGTGCAAGTATCAATGTGCTTTTAAGATTATTTTGTAGAGAGAAACTATTTTAAATATCTAATACATAACTTTAATTAAATTTTTATTTTAATTAAATTAAAATGTACATATTCAAATTATTAATCAATATTATACATAGATAAATAAATAAATAAAATATTAATATAATGTTAACATGATGAGTTAAATATAATTAAAAATATCAAGAAAAATAAATTTAAATATTATTATTACCTATTTCTAATAATACGTAAAATAATATATAAAATATAAATAATAATATATAAACATAAATAAAATAAAAAGTTTATCATATAAAAATAAAAAATAAAATTCTTGAATGAAACTTAATAAAACTTATGAAATATGTTAATTAATTAATAAGAGATATATTGGTAAATATGTAAGGGATATTTTAGTCTTCAAAAAAATAATTTTCTGCTTCTGCTTTTTTTAAGAAGCAGAAATTCTTAGCTTCTTCCCAACCGCAAAAATATTGCTTCTGCTTCTATTTAAAAGCACTTTTGAGGGTTTGCCAAACACTTGATTTTTTTTAAAAAAAACGAAACATTTTTGACCTCCCAACAGCAATGGCAAGCAGACTCTTAGGAAATACTAGTAAATCACAATCCACTAATTTTTTTCTTTCTCTACACATTTAATTTTGTTTTCTCCACATATTTTTTACAATCTAACAGTAGTTAATGATTATGAACTTGTGAATTGGAATGGTTCGAAGGAAGTACATAGTTGAACTTATGCCTTTTCAGAATTTAAAATTACGTTTTTAACTTGAAAAAAAAAATGTGAGTGCAAGTGAAATTTCTCTCCAAAACTAATTAGAATCAATTTTTGAAACTTGAAATTTTTTTATCGACAATTTTTTAAAATTTGATCCAAAACTTATGGTCAAACAAATATTTTAAAATAATTTTATGAAATCTAATTTATAATTATGATCAAACGCTAGAATAATTTATGGAAATAAGTTGTAGCGTATTTTGCCAAATTATTTAGAAGCCTATATATTTTAGAGAGTTGTGTTTGACAAAAAACTTTTTGAAAAGAAGTATTATTAAGTATAGTAGCACAAGTTGTTATTTAAAAGCTAAAAAAATAATATAAAAATCTTCAAAGTACTTTTTCAAAAATTGGTCCAGCACAAATTAAAAAAATTAGAGGTACATTTTATAATTGTTATGATAAATTAATGAAAATAAAAATAGATTATTTTGGTTATAATGTTAACAAACTTAAATAAAAATTTATGAAAATATATAAAATTATTTAAAATATGTGTCAAAAATCAAATTTAAAAGATAAATTATTATATATAATAAAAATAATATTTACATAACTAGAAGAAGTTTCTCCAAAAGAAATCATAGAAAAATATTAAAGAATATATTTACATAACTAGAAGAAGTTTCTCCAGAAGAAATCATTGAAAAATATTAAAGAATAAGTGAAAAATACACGTTAGATTATGTCGTGATTGTATACTCTCATATGAGATGAGTGCTATTTAATTCAAGCTTTTGTTATGTATTATAACAAGAGAGTGTATATATTTGCCCCCTCACATAATTATGTATTTTTAAAATTTTGAATTGTAACAGTTTGGATTAATTTGTTTTAAACTTCTTTATGCTTGTTGTTTGCCCGTCTGTCAGTTTATCTAATTAAAATTTAATTTTAGCTGATATGCTCTCTCTCTCTCTCTCTCTATATATATATATATATATAGATATATATATTTGAAATATTACATCTACCGTTTGTCTATTTTTAATTACTTTTTTAAAAAAAATTTATGTTCTCTTTGAAATAATAGCGAAGTCATAAATTTTGTTAACGATGTTCAAGATTTAATAATTTTTTATCTATATACTTTGTATAATTTTCTCTCTATATATATATAATAATTTTTTGACGAAGAGTGTTTGACTGACCACCCTAAACTATATATGGCTATGTTATAGCTTTGAAACCTAGAGTACTGACATATATAAGCATGAATAGAAAAAATATATTAAAAAAAGATTATGAAATTATAATTCTATTTTTAGAACCATAACCATAATGATATATTAATGATTTGATAAAAATAAAAAATGTTCATATAATCGTATTGAAATGCTAACAATAACATGGTGAATTACAAATTATATTCTCTCTCAATTGATTAATTCATTTTAAAGTAATTCGGAGGGGTAATTAGACCCCTTATGAAGTATAAATGTCTAATTGAATATTGATAATAGGTTAGAGGATCATTTTGTCACTAATATTTTTCACTTCTTTTTTTCATCTTGGAAAATAATATTTATTACATTCTAATATTTAAAGAAGTAAAAATAATAAAGATTATTGATGTAGAGTAGAATGTGCATTTAAAAAAATTAATTGGCATATAGAGGAGAAAATATCTACTGTTCAAAGTGGAAAGAAAAATTTAATTTTTAAAGTAAAATTAGAGAGTGAGAGGATGCTATTTATTTGGTCAAATACAAGATCTAATTAAATGCCCAAATTTATTTAAGTCATCCTAATTATTATATGTATTTAATTACTTGAAAATCCCTTTTATTTTCACTATAAAAAAGTCATTATCAAGCACCTAGTAGTAAGAAAAAAGAAAACTCCTCCAAGTATCATAAGTAATTGTTTGAGATGGCAAAATCAAGCAAATCTATGATATGTATGATTTTTATCATGTTTGTTCTTTTTTCCCCATTAACTCAGGCAACACAAGAGCCATCATCTGCACCATCAACATCAATGTCAGTTAAATTATCTACTACGAGTCGTAACGCTCGCGTGCTTGTTAAAGGTATATTTATTTTGATAAATTTCATATTTCTATTTCCTTATTCCTCTTGTTGGTTAGAATATATTTAATTCTATAAATATAAATGTCTAACTTAAGAATAGATATAGATTCAAAGATATTAAATAACTCAGAATCATATTCAAATTCAGAATGTTTAAAATTAATATTTGATGTTGTAATTTCAATATAACATTTTTTTTTCTCATTTTAAAATACAATTTTAAAAAAAATCTTTTTATCTTTTATGTATGTAACATATTGTTTTTTTGTGTATTTCAGGTTGCATTATCTCATCAATGTGCAAAGATGATGATTGCTGCGTTTGTGATTTAGGCCAATGCGTTCGATGTTGTAATCAATGATGTAACAAAATCATTTATATTTTAATTATAAATATAATGAAATGATTGACTATCTAGCTTATTTATAGTTAATAGTTACCAATTACCCATATATATATATATATGCTTAAAAAAATTGTCGTAAAATATAAGCAATACAGAACAAGAAACATAGACAAGAGATATAGAGAGTATGATGTAGAGACCACCTTATTCAAATGACTTCAAATGTCTTACCGTCTCTTCCAATGGTTAATGACAAATTGACAATTAGGTCGAAAATTCATTTCAATAATCACTATATTATATACCCAAATTAATGGATACATTCTTATTAGAAATGGTCCATAAAACTTAGGGAATACTAAGTAAATCAACAATTCACTAATTCAAGAGATTTATAACATTTCTTGCTTTTTTCTTTCTCTACACATTTAATTTTGTTTTCTCTATATATTTGTCACAATCTAACAGTAGTTAAAGATTATGAACTTGTGAATTGGAACGGTTCGAAGGAAGAACAAAGTTGAACTTATGCCTTTTTGGAGTTTAAAATTGCGTTTTTAACTTGAAAAAAATGTAAGTAAAAGTGAAATTTCTCCCAAAAATTAATCAGGACCAATTCTTGAAACTTGAAAATTTTTTATAGACAAATTTTAAAAATTTGATCCAAAATTTATGGTAAAGCAAATATTTTAAGATAATTTTGTAAAATCTGATTCATAATTTATGATCAAAGAATAATTTATGGAAATAAGTTGTAGCGTATTTTGCCAAATTATTTAGAAGCCTATATATTTTAGAAATTTGTGTTTGACAAAAACGTTTAAAAAAGAAGCACAAGTTGTTATTCAAAAGCTAAAAAATAATATAAAAATCTTCAAAGTACTTTTAAAAAAAGTTGGTCGAGCACAGATTACTGTTTTAATATTAGTATTTGAAAAAAGTAGATGTGATAAAATTAGCCCATGAAGTCATAATCCGTCCAACCTATCTCAATATGGACTAATTATTAACCCTCTCATTTATTAGTTCAGTCTATCAAATTTTTGGTTGATATATAACCCAGATTGATTCATGAGAAATTTTGAATAAATATTTTTTAAATTGGAAAAGAAAAAATATACCCAACAACTTTGTGATTTAAAGTAAATATATCCTCATTTAAAAGTGGTGTATATATATCCATGCCTTCTAACATCAATATATTTATTGTACCAAATAAAAATCTTAAAATTCGTTTTTAAAATTTAAAATTATCACAACGAGTGACAAATATACATTATTTGTTAAATTGCAAGGATAATCTGTAACCTTTTTTTATTTGATATATATGTTTTAACCATAATAAACAAAAATAATACTTCTTTCTATCCTAATTTATGTAGCATATTTTCGTTTATTCTATTCCTAAAAGAAAATCACATTTTTATAATATATTAAAATATACTAAAATAGTATATCGCTATGATGGAAATATTCATTGCAGATAAGTTAAATACTTAACCTTGTAATTCTTTCCCTCATTTCTCCTCCCCACTTCCCATATACTCCTTTCGTCTCAATTTATGTGACGTAATTTTACTCCATATAAATTTTTAAAAAGTTTTTTTTAAAAAAAATTTATAATATAATATAAGTATAGATGTTTGTGTGGTTATAATATACACTTTTTAAAATTAAATTGTTACAAAATATAAAAACGTATCTCTTTACTGAAAAGATAAAAAGAAAAATGAGTCGTATAAATTGTGAGAATGAATTAAGAATGAAATTATGGGCATTATAGTAATTTCAGTTCCACGTTTAAGTTTTCTTTTTATCCATTTATCCCACATTTGAATTCGACAGAAAAATAGGGAACTGGGCTAAATGGTGGGAAGATAGTGCTTACAACCGCCTTAACTGTCACTACCCACAATCGCATTAAATAAACAAAAACAAAAAAAAGAATCCAACTTAAAATCTGCAGCAAAAGTTAAAAAAACAGAGTATAGATAATTTGATTAATTTCTGATCAGGAAGATTTGGTTTTGTTAGTGAAAATGAGTGAGATAAAGAAAGGGCCATGGAAAGAGGAAGAAGATCAAGTGTTGATTAAGCATGTCAAGAAGTATGGTCCAAGAGATTGGAGCTCCATTCGATCCAAAGGTCTTTTACAGCGTACTGGAAAGTCTTGTCGTCTTCGTTGGGTTAATAAACTTCGACCCAACTTGAAAAAGTAAACAACTTTTACTCTTTGTTTTTCTGTTTTGAGTTTTTTTGTTGGGGGTGGGAAATTGGGGTGGCTTTCTTGCAGAAAAGGTTTTTTTCTTGTTAGAATTGTAAAGTTGCTGTCTTTTGTTTATTGGGTTGAGAAAAAGTGGGAATTTCTTGTTGCATTGCTTTTGAATTGAGTTTTTTGGGTTATGAGTTAGTTGTTTCTGCGAGTTTGATTTGTTGAAATTGTGGGGTTGTTAAGAGTTTGTGGGATTTCTTTTCTGAGTTGATGCATTTTCATTGAGGGGTTCCCTTTGTTTCTGCTTCCAAAGTGCTCTGTTTTTCTTGTTAGAATTGTAAAGTTACTGTCTTTCGTTTATTGGGTTGTGAAATAGTGGGAATTTCTTGTTGCATTGTTTGCAATTTGAGTTTTTGGTTATGGGTTTGTTGTTTCTTCTCTTTTGATTTTGTTAAAATTGCAGATTTTCATCAAGGGGGGTTCCCTTTTTTGAGGTTGGGAACTAAGGGGTTTCTTTGTTTCTGCTTCTTTTTCGTTCTTCGAATTCGCCAATTTGCTGGTGTTTTGTGTAAATTTTGTTCTATGTTGAAGTATTTCCATGGAGGGGTTTGTTGTTTTCCCTCTATTTCTTTCTGAGATACCATACTTTTTCTTTTTGTTGTAAATTCACTTAAGTTGTTGTCATTTGATGGAGAATTTGCTGCTATAGCACTGATGATTTACAATGCATATCAGATGTTTGTTATTATGCTTAGTTTTAGTATGTGTTTCTGTAAAATCGAAATGTATTTGATACCTTTTCTGTTGTGTTCACTTTCTTTTCTTTTGTGTGAGAAGTGGAGTGAAGTTTTCAGCAGAAGAGGAAAGGACTGTGATTGAACTTCAGGCACAATTTGGGAACAAATGGGCACGAATTGCTACGTATATGCCTGGAAGAACTGACAATGATGTCAAGAATTTTTGGAGTAGCCGGCAGAAGAGATTGGCTAAGATTTTACGAAACTCAGTGCCACAGCCTAGTAAACCACAAAAGAATATCAGCAAAGAAGCCCCTGCTCTCCCCAAAGTTCCCTCAGTAGAGGTAATTCACTATTCTTGCTCTCTCGTTTATCATCTTTCGCTCAAAATGGATTTTTTCTTTCATTAGATGTTCTTGCTTTTTGTTAGTTTCAGAACTGATGTGAATTGTCTCTGTGGAATGTATGTATTTGATAATTTTGTAGAGGAACAGGTTGCTTTCGTTGTCATAACGTTTCAGGATAGAAATGTTCATATTTCCTGCATTACTTAAATCCAATCTGCTCTTTTTCCTTCTGTCTGTGTAAAATGTCTCGAAAAAAGGAAGGCCCTTGTGCCCAAAATTTGTGATCTCTGAGGAATGTATCTTTTTCTGCAATTCTTTTGACTATCTTCTTCCTTTAATCTTTATAAATGATTTATGGTGTTTGAAGTCGCTTTCCCTTCGCCCCACGTGAGCACTGAATATGAGATGCCACTTTCAATGATGGACACCGGCCCTTGTGTTAAAGTAGCATCGAGTTTCGCTTGGAACAAACTTATCTTGCTTTTTTTAATATTGACAACATTTTTCCTGTTTGGACCTTGTACCCCTCAGCTTCTGCATTTGTAGTCAGTTTGTGATGGCATGGTCATAACTTCTTAAGATGATACAGAAAGAAGCATTTTTTTAAGATAAGAAAAGGCGATAATTATAGTGTTCTTACTCTTTCAACCAGTCATAGTTGTATGTTTATGGCTTTTCACCAAGTAATTATCTCCATTGTTCTTCCCTTTCAACTTGTTTGATTGGATTCTCTATTTGAATTTTCAGGAACCAAAACTGAACTCATCCGCAGAGGAAAGACCTTTGGTCGTGTCCCAGCATTGCTCATCATCCTATACAAATAACTTTGACACAATTAACATGGTCCCATTGCCAGAGCTAGTGAACTCAACTTCACTTCCTTTTGATCAAGAACTGCCTCCACTTGAGTTCACTCCCAATGAGAAGAGAATTTGCATCTGGCCACAGTTTCCGCTCCCTTTTCCTCACATTCCAGTCCAAACCAACTTTGGTCAACCACTTGAACATCAAGAATTACCCATGAAACTTGAGGACAATGACTTCTTAGATTATTTTGGGCAGCTCAGTGCTTCCGACATAGGAGGAAATGTGCAAGTCCCTCTTGCTCCTTCGTGTTCATCAGGACAAGATCAGAGAAGCTCTGAGATTGCTGTGAAGAGAGAATTGGAGTACCCCCTTACCCCAGATAACTTCATCGATGACTTCCCCATGGACATGTTCGATTATATTGATCCACTGCAAAGCCCATTTGGTTGGTGATTAGTCTTTTTTTTCAGATAGGAAGAAAGGAAATTGTTACTAGCTTTGGACAGATATATAGTGATCTATGCAATATGATTGCCATAGTAACTTTTCTTTGTACAAGACAATTTGACCTAGTGCCTAACTGTTTCTAACAGCTTTTCATCTACTACATTGATAACCTTGTGTTCTATAACATCATCCTTGGAAGATTTTATCGTGTTTTTTCACTCTCCCCAATAAAAAGGAAAATATATGTTTACGAATTTTGTGGCCTATGTGACATTAGATCTTGACGCTGTTGGACGCAATTGTGTTATGTCATTTGATGTAATTTTGTGTGACATGTGTGTCGTTTTGTATGTTTGTCTTCATCACCATTCACCTATAATGCCCCTACTTACGAGCTTGTGTTACCAAAATTGAAATGTTGTGCAACTAAAATTCATATGGGAAGATCGAAGGTATCATATACTTTTAGTAAATTTACGTTACTAGAGATTATATTCTTCATCCTTGATGTGAGTATTATGAAATGAAATTCAGCTAAATAAATAATAATAGTTAAATTTAGCTACCATAAAATATGAATTTATGATATTGAAATTGGTTGGGTGGTTACCTCTCGAAGAGTATATCAATAAATTAAAATAGAATTAACATTTTCTGTGTCTATCCATTGTGATTATCAAGTAGCTATAACTGGGAAAAAGGTGTTTTAATGACAAAAATAGACGCATTCGTTTGAGATATAATATGATAAAATAGATGTTGTGAAATGAAATTATTTACGTAAATTGTATGTAGTCAAAATGAATATGATCTATTCACTAACTAAAAGAAATATCAGGAGTAGTGTGACTTTTGTCAATTTGAGAAAATCAATAATGATGGTAATCCAATGTATGTGATTGATGAATTAGGTTCATATGGGCAGTGACAAGTAATTAGTTGATCGAATATGAATGAAATTATGTTCCTCCTATAATGTGTAACATAGTGCAATACTTCAAAACAAATGAGGTTGAATTAAGTTTTTCATTCAATTTATATCCTTTATAGATGGTGTACTGATTTACAGAATACATTTGATGATTAGATCTATGTGAGTGTGGAATGGTGTCGCTTCTATGAAATTGTGACGAATTTCTAGAGCACTCATGAATATCAGGACACACTCATAATTTCTTAGCGCAAAATCACGATAACGATAAGGATTATACAAATATAATGTACTAGAATAAGCTACGGAGCTAATAGGAAAAACTTGTTCATTAAAGTTCTAAACTTCACCAATAATTCTATAAGTTAAATCTTGTGTTATCTAGGTTTGATTCATAAACTACAAGACATCAAATTCAATGCATTGTATTCATATGTAAAAAATCTAACAAAATTTCTTATGTCGTTCTATTCCTTAAGAATATTTTTAAAATATGTTGGGTGTTGTTGAAAAATAATTTTTATATAAAATAAATTATATCATATTCTTTGTGAAGAAGGGCCTAAAATGCCTCTTAACTATTTGAATTTATGCAAAAAAATATCTTTCATTCACCTTTTGGGCCCCAAATACCTATGACATCAATCTTTTGACTAAAAATATCCCTATTTTTAATGATCCACACTCAAAAGGTTGATAGAGGGCAATGTAATACTAAGTCTCGTAGTTTAAGGACATCTTAAACCTTCTCCGTTAAAATAACTTGAAATTACTTAATTTATAAGCTCATATAATTGACTTGATTTTGGGTTTCATTAAAAATTAAAAAAAAAGAAGATTAATTCTCTACTCTCTACACTCAACTCCATCCTCCCCCGCCCCTTCACTTTCTCACTCTTCCACCTTTTTTTTCTTGGATCTGGTCCATCATTTTAACGTAACTTTTTTCAATTTAAGACAAAATAAGGGATAAAAAAAGAGAAAAATAACGACAACATTCATATAGAAATAATTAGTTCAATAAAAGATGATTTAATTAAGAAACTATGTACATACGTATAATGCAATTTTCTTTTGTGTTTACCCAAAATTCAAAATAAAAGAATAAAAGTATTTTTTTCTCCTATCGCCACTCCCATCCCTTCCCCACCATGATAATAACACAATTAAAAGAATATGAACATGTAAGTTCATTTTAAGTTTGAATCCCTGATATCCCAATTAAGAATAAGTGATTATAAAAATAGAAAATAAACAAGACAATTGGATACTCCATCTGTCCATTTTTATTTGTCATAGTTTTCTTTTTTAGAGTCAAACTATAAGTACTCTGACTAACATTTTACGATGCATTTCTTCATCGTATTGATATGCAAAAAATTGCAACTTATAGTACTTATCGTATAGTTTTTGAATATCTAATTTTGTTTAAAATAATGAATTAATGTAATCTAATTTAACTTTGAATTCAAATTGACTTTCGAAAAATGCAACATAACAATTAAAAGTGGACGGAGGGAGTAATTGTTTAGAAAGAATTACATTAATAAAAATAATAAAAAAAAATTTACATGGACAATCAGATGGATCGAGTACTAATTTTACTTGGTTCCTCAGTTATGTGTTGGTTATAGTAAATTGGGGGTTGATTGAAGATAGACCAATCGGAAGATATCAAGAAATTAATAAAAAATTTATATTATTTTCAAGCATATCAGGTCAAAATATGAATCATATATGGTTTTTACTATTTATTTGAGAAGAGTTTAATTTTGGACCAATCATATTAGACAACATAAAAATTTAATGATTTTACTTTAAGATAGCTGCTAAAAATAAGAGCAAATATGAGACAAAGAGTTAATATCGAGAGTATTTTTTAGATAAAAGATTCATGCGTATTTGAGGGTCGAAAAGTGAATGAAGAATAATTTTGCACTAATTCAAATAGTTAAGAGACATTTTAGACCATTCTCCGTATTATTTATCCTTTTACTAGCCGTGATTAATAAACATTAATCATTTGTGAATAATTTTAAAGTCTGAGTAATATCGTTGTAATAGAATTTGACCTTGGTGTTGAATAGCCTTAATGGCTAATTATTAATTAATTATGTTGGCATTGTTATTTATTTATCATTTATCCTCTTTTATAAATTGAGTTATATATTCATACATATTTTTCTCTTGTGATGATAGAAAAATAGAGTAAATATTCTCCATTCTTTTACTGAATTTTTAATCAAAATAAATCTTTATTAATGTTTATTTGACCATATAAGATGAAATCATGATTTGAAATCATATAAATGACATAGTACAATTTGTTTTCTTTATATATCTAACCTAACCATGTTTCAAATTTATAAATTGACATGACCATTTTTATTGTCAAAAGTTTACGATTCAAATCATTCGTGTTACAATATCGAATCTATGAGATTAATATTTTATTGTTCTTTTAGTTTTTTTTCTCCATTCACATTTAAAATGAATAAAATATGAATATTCTTTTAGGTACACATATTAAAATCAACATATCGTTTAGGCATTACAATAAAACATCACAATGTTATATATAACAACTATTAAATAAATCTAATGAATATAAATCCAATCGCAATAAAATGAAGATTGATAAAGTTCATTGATTCCTTTTCAAACAATAAAAGATAATACATCATCATTCATAACGAAACAGTAGAAATGTCCTTAGCTAGAAGCAGAAACATCGATTGAGAGGTGTCCGTTTCTAGACTTCTCTATTTATAATTATTGCCTAGGTATATACTTTCTTAGCCAAAGACATCCTGGTTCCATAGGAAATTTTGCTTCTTTTCCTTGCAAAAGCCAAGCACAAATAGATGAGTTTTTGAACACAATTTTTCCAAAATTGGCTCTGACTCCTCCTTTGTGGTATATAAAAACAGCACGCACACTATCTGGTCCAAACATCCTATAAAGATAGCTAGTAGAAACAAAATAGTGAAAATTAATAATAATAATAATAATAATTAAGAAGTACGAATATATACGAAGATTCAAAATCTATTTACATTTTCTTATATCATGTGTGTACCTTTGAAAGAAATCAAATATTTCTCTCTTAGAGAAAGGATCAGAAGTCAACGTCATGAACAGAGAACGATGTATCTCATCAGCTTTTATGGATGGATACCATTCTTTGGCCAAAGGATTTAGTTTAAAATCCGATGGTGAATTCATTTTCACTAACGGATCTTTAAAATTATCACAACAAATCGTATCATAGATTAATGAAACTTGATTGTACACTTTTTCTTTTTTCAAAGGAATTTCATCAAGAGAAGAGTTCAAACATTGAGAAGTGAGTGGACAAACATCTTGAAAAGTTGATGATGAGTTTGATTCAAAAAAAGTTAAAATGCTTTTAGCTTCAACATAAAGATTTTTAAAAACCATTTCATCACAAGTGGAAATTTTTTTATAAAAATTATTAAAGTTGTAGGATTTCAAAAACATCCAAACAGACATCACTTTTTTGGATGATTCAATTTCAAAATTCATAGACATCATTTTGTTGAAGATATCTTTTTCAATTTCGCTGACATGCAAAAAAATCATAATGTTAAAAGAAAATTTAAGAATACGAGACAGTCGAAAACTGTTTTGCTTTAAAATAATGCACCTCTACTCCACTATATATAGAGAAAAATAAATGTACACATGAATGCTAATTTTGTTTTTTTTTATCCCAGGAGTTAAAGTTAGTTAAAAAAATTATTTTTTTGGTTTCCCATCCGGTGTTCGGAGCCCACCTCCAACTAAATTTGGATTGCGCTTTGCAGGGTTCATTCGGGGGTAGCGCTCCTAACAAGATTTTCTCCATACTCAGAGATCGAACCCGAGACCTCTGATTAAGGGTGAAACACTTGAGATTAGATCATTCAATGAAATTTTCAGCTCTTGTAATTTTTATTGATTAAATTTCATTCATAGTCATTCAATTTTGTGTTTATGACACAGAAGTCACTTTTCTATTATTTTTTTTGTCACACAAACGTCACTTAACTTTAGGGATTATTAAACAAAAAATATCTTTTTAAATTTTTTTATATCACATAAAAGTCATGTAACTTTAACACTATCACATAATTTATTTACTTCTTTTAAATTTTTTGTCACATAAAATCATTTAAGTTTGTCAATTACTAATTTTTTAGAAGTGTATTTTTTAATTAATTTAATCAAATGTGTGGTCTAATGAAGATTGCACTTGACATTCAATTTTTAAATCACAATTTTTTTAAATTTTTTGTTTAGCTAATTTTTCTTTCTTTGGTTGAAAAAGTGAACAAAACTATAACTACACGTTGCCTCTTAATTTTTACAGATTAAGTTAACTGCAATCTACTTAATGACCTATTTCAACTTTCAATAAAACTAATACTACTAATTAAAAATTATTGACCTATTTCATTGGAAGAGCAAAAAAGTCATTGATTCTTTATCATATGAATTAATATAGTTTTATCTATAAACTAATAAGTAGTTTAAATTCACTTTTTAAATTGAGAGGAATGTTCTTTGAAAACTTTGTAATTATGAAATTATAAGAAAGTAGTTAATATTTTTATTTATTGATTTTGCGTTTTAGTTTGATCTTTTCTTATGTATATCTTTGTCATACATCGGATTTTTTATATTTTTATCATACACAAGTATTATATTACGTTTTATTTATTTATTTTACATTTTAACTTTTTTATTTATTTTATATGTATAATCATGCGAAGTGCGACTTTGTTAACCAGTGAATACATAAATATTATGTAGTGATTTGTACTTAAGAAAATGTTATATATGAATTATATTTTTTAAGAAAATCATTTATATCTTCAAATAGTTTAGTTCATATATTGCTAATACATTCTAATTTGATTCCACATCTATCATACAATAGGTTTTCACATTATTTAGTGTGAATATTATTTATTTAATACCTTCAAAATATGCGGAAATTTATGTTGAGATGAATAATTCATAAACCTAAATCAAACATTGCATTATTTTATATTGGGGATAATTCTTTCTACATTATATTTAAAATTAACAACATAAAAATCTTGCATAAGATCTATCCAGGTTTGTTAAAGGGATTAACAAATAATCTTCTACATGGTTTATGTAAGGTATTGATTGATGATATTAAATAATATTCATATTAAAATATAAAGTTATTTTATGCAAATAGAATGAAAAACAAGTAATTCCTCTGTAACAATCTCTTTATTTGAATCATCGCATAACTATTTCTATATTACTAATTACCGCAATAGCAATTCCTTTATTTTAAATCATCGCATAACAATTCCGACTTTACTAATAATGCTATTTTGGAGCTGATGTTAAGTTTTGATGACTTAACAAACTTAGGGATCTAATAAGGGACCAGATCCAGGAAAGGGTCTTCTGGTATTGGGATTGACGACAGGGGAAATGAATGAATAAACTCAGCATAAAGAATATTTGTGTGTCATCATCAAAAAGGAGGGAAATGTTATATTCTAGGTGTTTTGATGATCCTCACAAATGCAGGGACTCGGTCCCTGGAAGAGTGCTCTCATCCAGATTCAAAGTGGTGTACAACTGTCTTGTCAGGTTGGTTGGTGAAATGTGCAGCGTACTTCACCAATAGGAAGGGCGAACGAAGTTGTTTGTTTCAGTGGTCAAAACCCTTGTTGGTAATTGATATATACAACAATAAACAAACAACATTATTCATTCAAAAAGGAGAGAGAGCTAGAAAGTCTTTTTCAAGAACTCAAGCATCAAAGAACACAACAAGGGACCTGGTCCCGAAAAGATTGCGTAAGTGAAAAGGACGAAAAGACAGCTATCAAAAAGCTGCCAACTCTGATGTGGTTGGTGCACTGCTTTTCAGAACAGCAGACTCTCAGCCAATGGCCTTGTCCCAAGGGTTTGTGTCCATTTTGATAATAGTCTCTTCTCTAAACACAAACCAAGTTTTTGTCAAACAAAGTTGTGAATTTTTGAAAATTCATAAGCTCAAAAAGAAAAGGCCATCTTCAAGGAAGAACACAGCTCATGCTCAACAAAGGGACCTGATAGAGTGCTGAAGCGTCTTTGTTGTATTTTGAGCTTTGTGTCTTATGTGCTTAAATTGTAAATCTATTCCTAAGCTATAAATGAATTAGATCTTTGTTCGTTTCAAGAGAAAAGTCTAAATCAGTTAGAGTTGATTGGTTTAGTGGGCAACATTGTTGTTTCTTAGTTGAAGTCTAAATCATCTAGAGTTAGGTGGTATAGTGGGCAACAGAGTTGTTGCTTAGTTAATGTCTAAGTCATCTAGAGTTAGGTGGCTTAGTGGGCAATAGAGTTATTGCTTAGTTCTTTCTTTGTAGTAGAGTTGCTACGCAAGAGCTTGTAATCTGAATCGTTGCTCCGTTTGAGTGAAATGGAGTTTGGTTGAAATCCTGTGAGGACATGTCGTGGTTTTCACCGCCCTTGAGCAAGGGGGTTTCCACGTAAAATCCTCGTGCCTGATTTTCTTTGAGCTATTTATTTTTGGCATTTATTTCAGTTACTGTTCTTGCTGAGTCAAGGGACTTGATCCGTTGACGTATAGTGGACGCATACATTCCAACAAATAATAACGATTTTTAAAAATAATTAAATAAAGAATAATTATATATAAATTACTTATTTTAGAAGAATAATAATTAATTGTTATATTATTGATACACATATTCTTATTTTATATGCATATTATAAATACACATATTTTTATTTTTTATACAACAATACATAATCATATACTTTTTCTCACCCGGCCAATCTATCACTATATTTATGTTAAGCCATCATCAAACTTATTTCTGAACATGTTCTCTAATAATATTATCCTTAAAATTGGAAATACATGCTAGTCCTAGATTATTTTTTACTAAATAAACTAAACATGATTTTTCTTTCATTTTGAATTATTATCACTATCAAAGAATATTATACCGTGAATCATATTGTTCTTTCTTTAATTAGTAGAAATATATCTTTGAACAATTATAATTTAATGAAATTTTAATGTGAATATCAACACTTAAAGCTGATTACGTGACCCATTGGGAATCCATTCTTCATTTTGCACTTCTCCTCTTGACAAGCAGTTTTCTTTATGTCAGAGAGGTGGACACTCAAGCAACTCCCCATTCTCTCTCTCTAGAAATTCTTTGTCAAGGTACTTTTTTGTATAGCTTCTTTACTTTAATTTTGGGTTTCTTGATGCTTTTTGGTCATGATCTGTGTTATTGGAGGATGTAAAGTTTCAATCTTTAATCTTTTTCTTGATTGATGAGTATGGTTTCTTGATTTTTTGATGGAGGAATACTTGAATTTGTGTTTGAGTTTGATGTTGCTGTTGTTTGTTTTGAACTGGGGTTTGCTTGTTTTTGTGTAATTTCTTGGTTTTGGTTCTTTTTTCATTTATTCAACTGCAAAGTCCCTTGCTTTCTTTATTACTTGGTGTGTTTTTCCTGGTCTGAAAGTTGATCAGGTTGCTACAACTTCCCACATAGGTATGGGGTAACTGGTGGCGGAGTCAGGATTTTACTAAGGGTGTCAAAATATAAAAAAGTAGACATACTAGAAGAATAAGGGGAGTAACATAGTGAGGGGGTTTTCTCTTTTCGTGTTGATCTAGGGAAAGAAAGAAAAAATGAAGCTTAATGATTTGATTTGTCATTTACTATGTAATATGCTCAAGTAATGCAGCTGGATTAGTACTGTGTATAACTGAATAATATATGGATTCCCTTCGGGTCACAAATGTTGCTAGAACTTTAACTTAACTAACTTGACCGGCTGACAATCTGGATGGATCTTAGAATATTTCTCCTGCAGTCTTGCTGCATAAGGATTGAAAAATGGATGTAGGATCCAGTCCAAGCCAGTGCTGGCTTGTGTGCATTTTCCACCTTCTCAAGGCTGAAATTGATTTGAATGGCTGTTGTGGTTAAAATTCTCGCAAGTTCTTTGCTTTCATTTTCAGTAATATATATCAACAGGAGATAAAGTTTCTCCATTAATTCTTTAACTTGGTGCAATTAGTATTTCTCCACAAAACTATACTTTTAATCAGTTCTCATAAATTGCCTCTTTACTATACATGTTCCATGTGAAACTTCCCACTCTTTTCTTGTTTTGGTATGTAACTTACTAAATGCTGTCTGAATTTATTTGTTCTGTGTCTGAAGCAGGCATCAAGTTGAGCCATTATGTTTGGGCGGGCTCCAAGGAGGAGTGACAACTCCAAGTACTATGAGGTTCTTGGTGTCTCAAAAAGTGCCAGTCAGGATGAACTTAAAAAGGCATATAGGAAAGCTGCTATAAGGAATCACCCTGACAAGGGTGGTGACCCAGAGAAAGTAAGTTGCATATCCTACTTGCAAGTAGAATCCTCTGCATATTGCTGGTCCAGATATGTCATGCCACCAATGGAACCTTTTGATTCCGATGCTCTGCATGTTTCTTCTTTTTTGGATAATAGTGGTGCCCGGGCCAGCTTGCGCGCTGCATGCTTTTTAAGTCAGTTTCCCCTCAAGCCGCTAATAAAATCGAGCTAATGCGTGAACAACTGAACATGACAGTTCATTGATACATAGGTCTTCTTTACTTTACGCCCTTTTAATTATGATGCAGCATGCACGTATGGATGTGCCAATAAGTGATCAAAGAAAGCAAGGTGGAAGGGGGAAGTTCTAGGTATTTGCTACTTGTCTTGTACTTATCTTTGTTTCGTATCTTCTTAGTTCAAGGAGTTGGCTCAGGCATATGAAGTTCTAAGTGATCCAGAGAAGAGAGACATTTATGATCAGTATGGTGAAGATGCACTGAAAGAAGGAATGGGGAGTGGCAGTAGTGGTGGCGGTGTTCACAATCACTTTGACATATTTGAATCATTCTTTAGTGGGTCTTTTGGTGGTAAGAAATTTGCTCTCTCTCAGATGGTAGATAGAAATAGCCCACTGGATGGCGGTTGACTCCATTTTATGGATTTAATTCTGTTGGACGGCCTATTTATTTGGCCTTGGTTGTTTCAGGTGGAGGCAGCCGCTTCAGAGCTAGCAGACAGAAGAGAGGTGAAGATGTAGTGCATACGCTTAGGGTTTCTCTAGAGGATTTGTATAATGGCACCACAAAGAAGCTCTCTCTTTCCCGGAGTATATTGTGTCCCAAGTGCAAAGGGTATTTTCTCTCTCTGATTATCTCAACTTATCTTTTCCCGTTGTTCATTTATTGCTGATATGACCTAGGATTCAAAGTTGTATTAAGTTGAATGATGAAATTTGTCTTTTGAGTTTGAATTGTTCTCGTTTAGGCTGAACATCGATACTGAATTTCTTTCACTTGGCATGTGTGTGAATATTTGAAGGAACTGGGGGACCAAGATTCCAGAAAGTGTGTGTGCATATAGTTATGTAGAAATTTGTATAAACTAGACTTGTTGGAGGAGTGAAAGCTTTTATGGTTCTTTCTGTCCAATGAATTTTGAATGAAGTGATAATTGCTCCTTTCCTTTTTCTTATCTGATTGACGATTGTTGTTGAAGCTATATTAGGTCACAAGATGACACAGACACAGAATTATCTTGGTTATTTTAATGCCTAGTGAACAAGGATTTTATTGATACATTCTTCCAAGTGAATTTTGTACTTCTTGCCCATTCAAAAATAAAAATCTGCGGCAGATTGTTTTTGTGTTACTTAGAAATACAAATGCCACATTTAGTTAGGCTGCAAGTACGACTTGTATATGAGTCCAACTACGACACTAGCAAATGTGTCTAACAACTGACCTAGATACCTTCATATTTTTTCCTTTTCAGGAACTTGTTTCACTCAACGTGACACTGTTTCTAACTTTCTATTTTCTTTTTTGTGGTGCTAAATAGTAATTTGTGAAAGAATACCTTCTAGTTTTTGGATCTACTGCTAGACTATTTCCTTTGCTTTGCTTTCTATTTTAGTCCTTTGCAAGAATAAGACCTCCTTCCTGGAATGACCAAATCGATATTAAAAATGTCGAAGTAGTCCACAATAATTACTTTATATGATTTAAACTTTGATGTGACATCTTTATGTCCATTTACATCTTCCAATCATTATGGTAATAGATCTAGGAACACAAAGTTAGTAAAATTTTCCTTTAGCACCTTGAATTAATTTGGATGCTTTTGTAATCTTCAATGGGTCAAATAGCTCAAGTTTGACACATTATTGTGTGATCTAGTGGTTAATGATCTTGGAAAGGCTTGGGAAACTAGGGTTAAAATCTTAGTAGAGACGAAAAATACTAGGTCATTTCTTCGCCTCTACCTAAGCCTTGATGGATAAATTTGTCTGCGACCTGTACTCTGTACTGGTGGGAGGTGGCAGGTGTAGATACCCTTACAAAACCGTGCACTTCAACTTAAACCTGTTTTGAAAAGGGGTGCAACAGCAGGTATTCTGTGGATTAGTCGAGGTGCATGCAATTTTATTTGGTCATTACTGTTATCCAGAAAAATTAAAAACTGAATCTATTCTTTGTAAGGTTGACACTTATGAAAGAAAAGTTGTGTGTCTCCATGCTGCTAGTGTCAATGGGTGCTCCTTTATTTGCTTTCATTTTTAATTTTTATTTGATTCACATGGCCTCTATATCAGTTCCAATATTTGTTGTATACCTATCATCTATTAGGATGCTCTTGTGAATACATCTTTCTAATTTAATGTAGTGCTCCTCATTTCTTAGGCTGTGTGGGGCAGGTAGCGATGTGGGTTTGCATTTTTCTTGATTAACAGAGAAATGTAACATAACCCTTTCAAAATAGAAAAAAATGTGTTTCATTATTGACATATTGTGAAAATAACCAAATCTTTGTTTAGTATTGGAACGATTAAACAGGCATAAGAAAATTGTTGGAAATAAATTAAATGCATTTAGTCGTTCTCTAAGAATTCTGTGCAAGTTGAACTGAGGAACCAGAGAGTATTTATTGGAGCTCATCTTAAGGTACTAATTTGTTGGATTCATGTGCACTTTGACTTAATTTTTTCGATGCATTTGTGATCTGGTCCACTGGTTATCAGGAAAGGTTCAAAGAGTGGAGCATCTGGGGCATGCTATGGATGTGAAGGCACTGGAATGCGTGTTACAACAAGACAGATTGCTCCAGGAATGATCCAACAGATGCAACATGTTTGTCCTGAATGCCGAGGCTCAGGTAGTTAATGAAAATATTCCGTATTGTGTGACCAATGCATACATGAAAAAGTTAGTGGCGTCCCTTCTTTCCCGATCCACAGAGAAAGGGAAAAAAAAGTAAAACAAGGAGTTGGTAAATCCTTGAAATTTACTGTGTTGATGCAGGAGAGGTTATCAGTGAGAGGGACAGGTGCCCACAGTGCAAAGGAAACAAAGTTACACAAGAAAAGAAGGTGCTGGAAGTGAATGTTGAGAAAGGAATGGAACATAACCAGAAGATAACTTTCGAAGGGGAAGCAGATCAAGCTGTAAGTGTAGTTGGTTGGTTTTCTCTTGCAATTCCTTTTACATATTAAATACATGTTAAATGTGTCTTAACATATATGAGTCTTGAACCCTGGAATTAGTACGGTATTTGAATCGACTATATAACACCTCCTAAAATAATATATCGAACTATTTGCTTCCCCATTCCATTCTATGCATTGCCCATTTCACTTGGCTGATGACTTGTCTGTTCACACTTCAGTTTTACTGTTGTTCTGCAGCCCGATACCATCACTGGAGACATTGTTTTTGTTCTACAACAGAAGGAGCATCCAAAGTTCAAGCGGAAGTTTGATGATCTTTATATGGAACATACACTTACTTTGACTGAAGCTCTTTGTGGCTTTCAATTTGTCCTAACACATCTTGATGGGAGGCAGCTTTTAATCAAATCGAACCCTGGAGAAGTTATAAAGCCTGGTAAGCACTTGCTTCCTTTGTGTGCCATCTTGTCAGTGAGAAGAGACGGGCTTCAAAGCCTTAATTCAAGCTTGAAATATCGTTGAGAAGTAGGTCAAAGTAAGTGGTGACGAGCCATATTGGTCTAAGTAAGTGGTGACGAAGAAAAGGCTTTTAAGCCCGAGGGGTAGTGTGCGAGGATGTATGGTTTTGCCACAGGTACATATGCTTATTCGATTGTCTTTTGCAGATCATTACAAGGCAATAAATGATGAAGGCATGCCCAATTTTGGCAAGCCTTTCATTAAGGGCCGGCTTTATATCCATTTTGATGTGGTATTTCCAGAATCAGGGGTTCTTTCCCCTGAGACATGCCGTAGCATAGAGACTATTCTACCATCAAGACCAGGGAAGAGCTCATCAGAAATGAAGTTAGATGAGTGTGAGGAAACTATTATGCACGATGTCAACATCGAGGAAGAAATGAGGCGCAAGGAGCAGCGAAGACATCAAGAGGCTTATGACTCGGACGATGATGAGCCAAACGTGCATCGTGTGGCCTGTAACCAACAGTAAGTCTGTAAAATGCTTGTATGTTTGGTCATAACCCAATAATTTTTTGCAGCAAAGACCACTGGTCTTTTTTGCTTTAGGGATGATTATATAAAGGAGTTAGGCTTCCTTTAGTTCTGTTTTATTGTATGTTAAATGTATTTCAATAATCATACATATTATTGTTCAGTTGGACTTCTGAGCTTATGAGAAATTGAAGTAATACTTTCTTCAATTGGTTTGTCAAATCTATTTTAATTATTTTTTTCACAATTGTTAATATCATACTATAAGTTATCTAGGTATTTTTAGCTTCTTGTTCAGTCAAGTACTATTACTTAAAATGGAACTGAGAAAGCATTAAATTGCTCAAAGCCCTAGTTTACTTATCACTCTCTGATTAGTACTACTTTTTAGATCTTAAAATATGTAAAAGAAAAATGATGCTAATGAAAACCAACAAAAAAAGAGAGGGATTAGGGGGTGTGGGGGTGGGTTAAGACGGGTTCATGATCTTAAGTTTATGGATTTTATAATGATCTTAAGTTAATACTACATGTGTGATAATGATTGGGTTTACAAGTAAATATTTTCTCACGACGATCTCAAGTTATTACTACATACAATAATGACCAGGTTACAAGTAAATACTTTCTTATGAGTTACGACGATGATCGTGTTTATAAGTAAATACTTATATAGTCAAAAATATTTATAGCAATGTTCTTTGCTCGAATATAGCCATTGTGGATGAAATATTGTTATAGAAAACTTTAAGACCTCTCTATAACAAATATCTTTTAAAACAATATATTACTATACCTCCAAAAAGCTTCATGTTACGTTATATTATCAATCAAAATATATCTTATTAAACGATATCGTTATAAAGTGGTTTGACCGTATAACATAACATGAAAAATCTATTCCAAAAGTCACTAAGTTATTATAGTGAATGATTTTTCTTTAAAAAAAGTTATTATAATAAAATATAATATAGATAAAACAAAATTTATTAAATTCACATAAACTCTCGGACCCTCCTACAAATTGGGAGGGCATGCCAGCTATAGCATACAGATAAATGCCACAAGATAATAGGCAAAGGATCCTAAGCCAAGGCCTTTGTTCCTACACATGGTACACCAAATTCAATTAAATAAATGATCTATATTCATCTAAATGTCAATTTCAATTTTGAAGTATGTACACCAATTATTGGCTCATTTAACACATTTGCTATAATCAAATTTATGACGAAAAAAAGGAACTTTTTTGTTGTTACTACTTAGAAGGCATATTGGACCACTTTAAATTAACAGTGAACATGTATAACTACATCTCTCATTAAATTTTCTGAAAATAATTGGAGGTCTCAAGTTCGAAATCCCTTGCTAGCGAAAGCAAGGGGTTTGCCTTCTGGGTCGAGCTCGTCACATCCGGCTTGCCTAGTGTGGGTTACCTCTCCTATGTGGTTTGCGAGCTATTGCATAGGAGCGGAGGTTTTACCCTGTGCGCACCCAAAGGGTAGCGGCTGTGGGTTTCCCTTGTCATAAAAAAAAATTGAGCTCCAGCTTCTTTTAAGGAGACGACACTCGTGGCCAATCTTACTATCCACTGGGGCGTACATAAATCGTATTGATTAAAAGTTGAATTTTTTAATTTTTATTTTTTTGGAAATAAAAAGAATCATATTTACCTCTCTTACTATTGAATATAAATTATATTAATTTCTCATCCATTATACTTTTTCAAAAATATACCCTTACAATTATTCTAAAGCTATATTTACCTCTCACTCCTTAAAACTCCATTTTCAACTTTAAAAAGCCATATAGCATGCTCTTTTTTCAAACTTAAAAAAGGTGGCTATCGAAATTCATATAAATAAACGAATGAGCAAATTGCATCTACTAGCTAGATCATATTAATTAACAAAATTAAATGCAACTCAAATACATGAAAAAAGTAAATGTGCTATGAGGTTTTAGACTTCTTAATCTAAGATTGCGGATTAAAATCAAGAATTGTTAGCTATTTCATGATTGCAATGTTGTAAAATGACGTTGTATTATGTATTTTAGTTAATCAAACAATGTCATCCAATATTATATAAATATAATTTTTTTAAAGAATTCTATTAATAACTGACCGATTTTATATGTCCTTTAGAATAATTCGATATCTTGCTTTTAACACATAAAGCACCAAAATTTGGTCCTTGAGATTATAATAGACACCGACAAAAGAATTTAACGATGTAATATAAGCACAACATAATTTAGGTGTGAATTGACCATAAAAAGGATAAAAAATAAAATTAAAAAAAGTATATATTGCACTCTAAAAGTTCTCTTTTTTTGTAATATTTTTCTTCCCTTTTCTTTTAAAAAATTCAAATAGTTTTTGACACATGTTCCAATCATCCACTAATTAAGTGGACAACTTTTTGAAGTCGTATATATTATGACAAGGTGCACCATCATTTTTCAGACTGAAATGATATGTCTGGTTGAATCACTGTTTCCACCGTTTCATATTAATTGATCATCTTACTAAAAATAGTTATTTCATATTAATTGTGCATCTTACTAAATCAAGAAAATATTAATTAAATTTTTTCTATATTACCCTTATAATTAACTTTTTTAAAAAGTGTTCACATATGTTTACAAAATTCCCATGATATTTTTTAATGAGTGAATTAGTAAAATTATCTTCTTATTTATGATTTCGTAATATACATATAAAAATAAAACTGATCAACTAATATGAAACGGAGGAAATAATAAATTGTTGAAAAAAAACATTTACATATTATTTTCCCAAACATGTTGATAGTGTGTGTAAGAGTTTGGAAATTATTGGTTGAGAAGGTGGATGAAAATACATTTTAGAAAGTGCATTTCCAAGTGACAAACAGCTCCTTAATTAACACTACACAAAAAGGTCATCTTTTTTGGAGATATGTATATAAGTAGGGTTTTGAAAGTTTACAAATTCTAGAGAACCATCATGAGTACATTGAAATTAGAATGTTGAAGGAGTATCCAAATTGAATTGTTAAAAGTTGGTTGTTGACTTATTTTGAAGTGTTCTTGCTTTAGATATTGTTGGATTTAAGTTAGGATG
The DNA here is from genome assembly GCA_029582245.1 of Solanum etuberosum. Classification (NCBI taxonomy): domain Eukaryota; kingdom Viridiplantae; phylum Streptophyta; class Magnoliopsida; order Solanales; family Solanaceae; genus Solanum; species Solanum etuberosum. The sequence goes on from JAJONR010000557.1 coordinate 194,790, forward strand.
GCGCTGACAACAATTTTTACACTGTCAATACAATTTAACTTACAAATTATATATCATGTTATTATTCTATTATTCTTCATGTTATCAAGTCATACTTTCTATAAAGAGTTAAATGTAATTTTATATATATGTACTAGATCGATTTAATCTAGTGAGGTAGATATGTTATGTCGGTGTATAAAATTTAAACGTGAAAAAGTTTGTGATGATCATGAGATAGGTCAAGTGCATGTATCAAACATAAAGTGCATTTTTTCGAAGCAATGTCCCTACAATTATGTCCTATGAAATGTTAACAAATATTTATGGCATTCAACTTTTTACGATGAGAAGATCTAGCTATGAAATTTTCTTGCTGACACATTTTTAAAAGGGAAAAGAAAAGGACTTCTCTTAATTTAAAAAGGAAATTAAAGTAGATTTTTTTAACCACATTGTGTATAAAATTCAACTGACATCTGATCAATTACTTTATAAGGTAGCTTAAAATTTTAACTCGTGACAGAAAAAAAAAAAAAACGAGAAACAATTGAAGTGAGAATAATTGTCATAATTACAGTTTAGATGAGAATTTTCAAACCTCAAAATCGTTTATACTGATCTGTCGTTTAGCTAGGAACAAGTTATTTTGGGATAAATTATTTTGATCATGTGTATAGGATAATTTATCCCATCATTAAGGTATAAGTGGTGGAATGAACAATCTAAGGATTACCTAATACCTCCAACCACACGCGGAATAAAATAATGATCCTACATTTTATCTAGAAGTTATTATACCTTATACCTGACATTAAATATTTTTATTTTTGTTCTTTTGATACGCGATCGGGATAAGATTATTTTATCTCACCAATTCTATATGAGATGGTAATTAATCCCATCATATTAATTAGTATAATAGTGGGATAAAATAATCTCGAGAATAGTTGATAGTTCAAACTAAATATGAAATAAAGTTAATTCCAACATTTATCTCAAAACTATTATCCTTATCCCATCATATTATGGCAATAGATTTTTATTGCCGCAAAAACATTTAGCGACAATTATGTTAATGTTTCAGATTATGACATTTATATAGAATGTTGATTATCGATAACCATATTTATTATTACTAAATATATATTATTATAGAAACAATTATATTATTGTCACTAAATAATTACCGCAAAATTCTTTATTTATTATACTATATTTGTTGTATTTACTTAGCGTGCATGGTAGATCTGCTTTAGATGAAATGGAGACCTCATGTTGTTGCAGTGATGAGTACAATCAAATTTACAACACGTTTTTTATTTATTTATTAGAGTACGTACGTACGTAGTCTGTGTCAGTTCATTAAACTCGTCCTCGATGAATTTTGGTACAAATTAATTTAGCATGAATTTGCATGTCTTCAAAATAAAGTGTTTTATCATTGTGTCGTGTAATCATTCGTTATTTAGTATCTGATGATTTAACTTATTGAAATTTGTATTGCGTAAGAGGAACATAATATGTCTATTATTTTTTGTAATTTATCCGGCTGATTAAGAATAAGAGAATCTCTTTCGTCGTCCCATCACATTGATGGTACACTTGTGTAGTCGTACTCAATCAATTTAAACTTTGTGTTTGAATTTCACAAGATAGTTATCCATGTTTGAGAAATTACTTGATAATATCACTTATGTTTGTTTAAGGACTATAATATCACCCAACTTTGCATATTTTGACACAAAAACATCTTTTTCTCTCCTAATGAATGTCATGTCATATTATTCCCCTTTTATTAATAATTTAAAAAAAAACAACTTTTTAAATCAACCCATACGATATATTCGGTAAATATAATAATTACGTAATATAAAGTGAACATTTTTAAACAAACTCATATTTATTTTCTGTTATTATAATTAACACTAATTATTTATTCAAAATCATTTTTCAAATCATTCATTCTTTAAGTTCTTATAGAATGTGCAAGGTGAACATTAAAAACAAGTAAAAGTGAATGAAAAAAAAGCGATGTTAGAGAACAATTATCACGTACTCATAAAAAATCAAAAGTATTATATCAACTAACTCTTTTTACATTTTTTTTTTAGCAACTATTCCCTTTGTTCATTTTTATTTATTCATTACATTATAAATAATTATTCATTTGTTACTTGTTTATTTTAGAAAATCAAGTGATAATTTATTACTTAATTCCTAATTCACTGTTATTATTAATTATAGTCATTTGCCAATACATTTTTTAAAATATAAAATTTATTATTTTCAAAGATTCATATATTAAAATAACTTTATTATTCCTTAAGAGATATGTCAAATTAATACTGAACAAGTAAAGATGTAAAGATGGACGGAAGGAGTATAAACTAAATTTTCCAGTTTAAAAAATATATATATTATTAAAATAAAAGAATAATATGATATGATATTCCATTAAAAGTGTGCACTTTTCATATTCTTTAAGAAATTAATGAATGAATGAATTGAGAAATGATTTTAGAAAAATAATTAATGTTAAATGTAATAATAGAATAAAAAATGTCTATCTCTTAATATGCTAAAGTAAAAAAATAAAAATGATAAATAATCAAGGATTGTTTTTTTTATTGAATATAACATATGAGTTATTTTTAAAAAGTTAATTTTTTTAATAAAAAATGAATAACGTGACATGTCATCTCAATAGGAGAAAGAATTAATGTTTTTTGTTTATCAAGTATATTTTAAGGAAAATATAAAAAGTTGAGTGATATTGTAGTCCTAAAACAAATATAAGTGATATTACTAGATAATTTCTCAAACATAGGTGACTATCTAGGGAAATTACTTTGAATATGGCTACCATAGATATTAATTAGGGAAAAGAATCTTTTTTATCAATCCAAAATCTTAAACTTCCCCACCTTCCGATTCCTAAAGGTATAGTTCTCGCCTCATTTTCTTTGAAATCGGAAACTATTACAATTTTCTACTGAAATAAGCAAGCGGAGGGAGATTAGACGTATCTTGTTAGGCAAAGACAAGTCCAATCACCCATATATATAATCAACAAAAATAAAGAGGTTCTCTCTTAATTGATCTACATGACATGTTTTATGTGTTGTATTCACTCCAGTCATTTTCACTAGTTTAATTTTAAATTTAAAAAATAATTTGTCATTTAGGATATATTTGGTTGGGGAATAAGTTATTATTGATATTTAAAAAAAGCGATATAGTAAATTTATTATTGTATTTATTACTTTTTAAAAGACGTTGTCAAGTCAATGCTAAACAAATAAAAATGAAAGGAAGTACTCCTCACTTTTTTTTGTCCACTATATTATTAATATATTTCACTTTTAGCATATTAAGATATTTTTTTCATATTTAACTCACAATATTAATTATTTATTTTCCAAATTATTTTTTAAGATATAAGTTTTTGCATTAATTAATATAAATATTTTGATTAAATATTCACATTTGTTATTATTTCCTAAGAGGCATGCAAAATTCAAAACGGAGATATGAGGAATATAATTAATTGACCATAATTTAATCAAAGTATACTTTGTACTTTCCATTCCTGATTTTGACACATGATTTAACTTTGGTGACTCTATAATTATTCAAGGTAAGTACTGTTTTAATTAACTGGACCCATCACTCTGAGTGAAAGGTACTGATTATATTAATTTAATTATCAACGCGTGCGATGTACTCTTTCCATTTTATTTTACAGGTAATTTATAAAAAAATTACTAGTTTAAAAGTTAATTATTTGGATTCATGTAAATTTGTAATAGTACGAATTTTATCAGATTTTGCATTTTGATGGATCCGTATGTATCTATTTGATCTCGCTCGTCACTCTCCTCTTTTCCTGCATCTGGTATCTCAGATAGGCAGATACATATATCTAGTTATGTAATTCTGGAAATCTCGCTCGCCTCCTTATTTTGCTTGCTTTTCTCCATATCTTAGTATATCTGGTAACTAAAATACATGTATTTAAGTGTATCTGTCTTAAAATCTGATATGAAATTATTAACTAGTAAGATAATTTGTAATTTTTTTAAACTATAGAGAGAATACTAGTTATTTTATATGTTTATTTTAGTAAATTAAGATAATTTTCCCCCAATACTACCTTAATTATTAAATAACCAGTAAATAAAGTATTATTCCCTTCATTCACTTTTACTTATTATGTTTCAATTTATCTGGCAAGTAAAAATAAAAATAAAATATGACAAGTAAAATTATACTTTAATTTTCAAAGCATAATTAATTAGGATAATTTATTTAAATTAGCTCTTGATAAATATTTCATACATTTCAAAATAAATATCATTTTAGAAAAAATCGTACAAAATTATTTGTCGCTTATGCTTCTTCCATTCACTTTTACTAGTAATCATTCTCAACTATATCCTTATGCTTCTTTTAAGCACTTTTACTTGTCCACTAAATTAAAAATATATTTTCACTTTTACTTGTCACAAAGCATATCAAGATAAAAACATAAATTTTTTTCATGTTTTATTCTCAACTTTAGTTACTTATTTCTCAAATCACGTTTCAAGACCGAAAAATTATACATCAATTAATATGGATTTTGTAGTAAATTATTCATATTAATCATTATTTTTCAACAGACATGCAAATCTAAAATGGACGAGTAAATGGAGGGAACATTAAAAAATTCCTTCTTCTTAATAGTGCTCCATTCTTAAGAAACGTCTAATAAATAAGAATAACTTAATAAATGATGTTACCTTGTATTATTATTTCGTTTAATGGACATAAAAAAGCTAAAACAACACTTATTTTATTTGGACAATCAGAGTGACTTGTACCTATAAATTAAACGAGTATAATTAGTGTAAGCTTGGCTTAATTTGAGGTACACGAATACCAGTATGAATTAAATTTAATAATGACTATTATTGAGCTAACGTAATATCAGTACAAAAGGAATTTAGGTAAATATTTGTCTGTTAATTAAGAACCTATATCTACATCTAAAAGAAATAATAAAAATATTTTGTATTTATGCAGCATGCAGAATATAATGATGTGTCAAAGGAAAAATTAATTTCGTATATAGGTATATACCTAACTAGGATTAGTAGGTCAACTACTCCACATTCTGATAGTAGTAATTAAGACTCCTCTTAATTAATTAAATTAAATTAATTATAGGACTCATGATGAGTATTGCTAGAAAATTCACCAAATTATCAAGAAACTTTTAGAAAAATAGATTGTGGAAAAGTGCACTCTTTTCTATAATAATTGGTTGGTTAAGCTAAACATCATCATTATTTGCCTTAATTGGATAGAAATTGATCTGCAATTCAATTGTTTAACTTGTTAGTACATCCAAAAATGGTTTGTTAATTGGATAAGGTTAATTAAACATCATGAATCTTCCTTAATGGGATTAGGTAATTATAAGCTGCTCTGGAATACCATTGTTTAATTATTAGTACATACTTATTAACTTGTTTGGAGTACATTCATTAAAGAATTTAACACTATATATATATATATATATTAATATTTAGTTGATATGAAGCACTATAGTCTGTAGGCCATAGACATCTTTGATTGTTTCTAATTAGTATTATTGTTTCATAATTGCATAAAGAGGAGATGATTACGCTTTGAGGTACTCTAATAATGTGGAGATAAAAACTACTTCAATGTCAAAAAGTGGACAAAGAAAAAATTGATACTCCCACTTCGTTTGTTTGATTTTGACTTAATATGAAATTTTAAAAAATATATATATATTTTTTAAAATTTTGTGATCTTAGACTAAATAATATATTAAAATGTCATTTTATCTTGTTGTATTAAACATGTTATATGAAAAGTTAGAATGAAAGAGTTGCAAAAATAGAAAAAAGATATACGTTTTTTAAAAAACGAACTAAGAAGGAAAAATAAAACAAGGATCCGGGTACAATATAGTGATGATTTATCAAGATTTGCACTTAATATCAATTGATTAATTGGATGATATCATTCTGACAATAGCAGATGGTTACCTACTAACTATATTGGAAAAAACAACATTACAACGCTGAATATATAACTTATAAGAAAATGAATTTTCACCTACCTTACCTTCAAAAAAATTAAGAGTTGATATGGTAATTATTGTTGTTTAAAACAATATAAAGAGATCAAATTGCACATCTCACACTATTAGTAGGACTCAATATTCTCCCCCTCCATACCCTGAACTAGACATATAAAGTGCGGATAATATCATATCATATCATATCAAGGTTTAATTAATATCAAGTAAATCAAGAATTGAGAAGACGTAATTCTTGAATAGGACGCGGTAAAAACATTTTGACAATAATTAGATTTGATGGTCACACAGATTTCCCATGGCTGAAAGTTGATAATGACTTATCATTAAAAGAAAACGAACAACAGTACAACTGACTTACTGCACACTCTTGAAGGATCCTCTTTCACTATACTCAATCATATTGTCCTCTTATGCTATTCAAATACTGTTTTAAACCCCTTTCGATATGATAGCGTTTGGTCATATTTTTGACAAATTATTTTTGACAGGGAAGTTTTATATCAACTTTAAAGTTGAAGTTGAAGTTTTGTTTTGATATACGAAAATGAGTAAGTCATAGTTCATAGATAAGATATCGAAATACACCACATTGATAAATTGCATATCTTTATGATCTTTTTATACTAAGGAGGCGTTTAAACATGAAATTATTTGGGATCATGATTTCATATATGAAATTCTCCACACAAAAAAATGATTTGGGATTCCAAATTTGAATTATTTGTCCAAACAAAACTTTAATTTCAAATCATGATTTTATTTAGCTTGTCTAAATGGTCCTTTTTGAGTTTTAACCCTCAAAATAAGCCTAATAAAGAAAAAGAAAAATTATTCCTTTTAGGATGTTCAATCAAGTGTAAAATTAAAAAATAAAATAAAATGGGCATAATTAATTCAGTATAAATCAATAGGCGAAGGAAGCTGGAGCCAGCCGTATCATTTAATTGAGGTGGCTCCATTGGTTGCAAAATGGAGTGTCAAAGCGGATTATGCTGAAATTAAACAAGTTAAAATAAGTTGGATTAATAAGTAGGTCGGACTAAAATCCATCAAATAATTACTTGAACTGAAATGGGCTAAAAAAGAATTGAGTCATGCCCACCAATTTGACCATATTTTTTCAAATGGTCCACCTTCCCTACCCCACTCCTCCCCTACCATCCATCTAAACTTGACCCAACTTGGAATTGAGACTCGAATTTGACCCAAAACTCAACTTTGACCTGAAAACTCAAGATCTAACCCTGACTCAAAATTCGAGACTTGGCCCCAAATCAAGACCCAAAACTTTAGATTCGACCCTGACTCGAGACCCGAGGTTCGAGACTCGAATTTGACCTTGAATCCAAGACTCAACCTTGACTCGAGACTTGAGATCTAACCCCGATTCTAATTCGAGACCCGAGATTCAACCCCAACTTGAAAGTTGAGACCTAATTTGACCCAAAACTTGAGATCCTGACTCGGGACTCGAAATTCGACCCCGACTTGAGACACAAGACTTGACTTTAACCCAAAACTCGATATTCGACCCCAAACTGGAACCCAAGGCTCTAGAGTCGACCTCAATTCAAGACCTGAAACTCGACTTTGACTTAGAACCCGAGACTTGACCTTGACTTCAGTCAAGGAGATCCGACCTCGACCCTGACTCAGGAACTGAGACCCCAGCCCTACCCGAGACTTGACACCTGATTTCCGACCTCGCCACAAGATCGGAGAACCGATCGCAACCCGACACAAGCTCTATTTTGACCTAGAATCGGAGATCTAACACATAATAGGGAAGAAATAATAAAGAGGATTTTATTAACACACACAGATTGTGCAAATAGTTTCTTAAGCTACTTTTATGGAATTCTAATATTTATAGAACTTTAATTAAGAAATGATTCTTCGTGAAAAATAATCCTCTTTTACAAACAAATATATCCATCAATTAATTAAGGCTTCGAAACATTACAAACAAATACATCCTATATTAGCGCCCATAGCATCACCAATTAAGCAATGTAAGTTCAAGTTAATCAGTTAATTAATAAAAAAAATTATTGATTACTAGATGCATATATATGTGTTAAAATTATAACATGTGTTCTCATCAAACAAATATGTTTTACCTAACATGGTACTACTTCTCTTAATGTGCAATGCATGTTAGTTGTCTAATATCTTGGAGAAAAATATATAAATGAGATGGTATTAGTTACATAAATAGCTTTATCAACTCATATCATAAATTTTATTCGTGTATACATGTACTCCCTCCGTTCTATCTTTATCTGTCTATGCGTGATTTGGTACACTCTTTAAAAATCAATAAATGAAATAATAATTTTACTATATCATATTTGATTATTATAAGTCATCTGAATGTTGAGAAACGAATAGTACTTGATAATAACGGTAAAATAGATATAAAATAGTATATTATCTGCTGATTTTTCATACTGAACAAATAAAAGTGAACGGAAGGAAAATCAATTAGGGCGGGCCTTCGTATATATATAGAGTGGCTCATAGTTAGATTATGAATATAAATGAGTTTGGTATATACATGTGTGTGTGTGTGAAACCTAGCTAGAAGATTAATGGATTCATGACGATTGTCTAGTTTCCCTCTCTTTGTTGGCATTGTTCAAGAAGGAATTCACTATAGTAGGGACATTCTCTTAATATTATTAAGGTGAAAGAGACAAAAATGTCATTTATTCACTTATTATATCACCTCTCATTTTAAACCAACTATTCATTTATATAGGGGGTCCATAACACCCAATGCCCAACTCAAACATTTTTAATTTGCACTTCAATTAGATGGTGGAATTATATTCCATAATTAATATCTCTCCAACCACCATTCTTCCTATAACTTTGTTGTTATTATTATTTGCTATATGTGTTGCTAATAGAAGGTAACATGTATTTTGAAGAAATTGTAGTAGTGCGCACAAGTGTTGACCCGGTTGAACACCACATTTATAAAATAAAAAAAACTACTTATACATCAAGATTTTCAAAGTAATTAACTAGTGAGATCGATATAATAGGACTCATTGCAGCAATCCATAGAGTTATTATATTCTTTGTACTTTGATAAATAAATAACTAGAGCAAAATTTCATTAAAAAATCTAGTTTTCTTTATGTTAGTCATTACCCTTTTCTTCTTCTTCAAAAGATATTATATATTAGCATCATTTTACATATATGGATATTTCTAGTGAATCCCCCCTCCCCCGGTGAAGTAAATATCGTTAAGGGTATCTAAAGTTTGATATATACAATGATTTTTTTTTGACCTATATACTTTATATAATTTTCTATATACATAGTATAATTTCTCGACGAAGGGTGTCCGACTAGCCACCCTGGACTATATGTGCCCCCCTTTAATAACTAAGATTATATTTCAGTATAAAGTTGGTAGGGACCGGGTACGTACTATAATACAAAAATACATGTCACCTTCACTTCTGCAACTTGATTTTGTAACTATATATATATATGTATGTTTCCTCCTAGTTCAAACATTACTTTTTAATGTAAAGTTGTGAGTCAGGAGGAGATTGAACTTGTGGAGGGAGGGTATAGAAGGACCACTTAGCTTCCATATAAATCAAATTAAATTAAATGAATTATGGACAAGTGCAATGTGTAAGGGATTTAATTGTTGTACTATATTTTTGGAGGAAGTATGACAATCACACACTTGGGATACAACCTTTTCACCTTAATTTAATTTATCGATATTTCCTAAACACTTTTGATTGATAAAAGCCAAAACAAAATACATGAATAATAATGACTACAAATTCTAATATTCCATGGTGCCAAAACATGATGTAAAGTCACTAACACACACACAAAGGGAAAAAAAGAGTTTGGGTATAAAATTCGTCGTTAACCTGTTGCTAAGTAGCTTTAATTCGCCAACATGATTTTTGATAATTCATTGTTGATAGATCGATATATAGGATAAATTATGATTTTTTGTTGTTTAGCTACCTCATTTATTATATTCTTTTTTATTTATTTTTTTGGTTATAGTGGTGTTGGCTTGAACATTAATGTTGTGATGAAAGGAAACGAAAAAAGAAATATTAAAACTTTAGTCACAATATTTATGAGATAGTAAATTATACTTCCAAATGTATAAAATCGTAGTCATTTTAAAGTTATAAACTCAAAGTTAAACGATCTAAATTAGAACAAACGATATTCTCATGAAACCTATTTTCATTCTAAATTTGAGAAATAACATTATAACCCAAGATAAGATCATATGACACCCCTCTCTATGACAAACATTATTATTATTATTATTATTATTATTATTATTATTATTATTATTATTATTATATATAAAGTTTGGCGTAGACAAGATGATCATATATTTTTATTATTTTAAGAAAACATAAAATATGATCTATACTTAGTATAAGTTCTAAAAATTATATATCAGGAATATTCAATTATATTAATCAAAAAGACAACTTTGGGACTCAGTTCGAGGCGGGACACTGGCAAAATGCCTTAAGGCACAGGTGTGAGACTTAGTTATTTAAATCTTACGTCCTACTATAAGTTCTAAATATGCTTAACGCCTAACGGTCAGCGTTCACTAGTAGATATTTCATAAGATATTTGTTCAAATTCTTTTGTTAATAGTGTTGATCTGCAAACTTTTTAATAAATGAATGATGCTTAATAGTTTTTTTTTTTTCATCTAAAGAAATAAGAAGATTGAGAATAATTCAAAATAACAAGTTGTAGTATTATATATTTACTATTTAAGAATATTGTGAGGTCAAAATTAATATCACTTAACATTTCTTTTAAAATGCATAGCCAAATTTTACATCTTTGTTTATCAATAGTCTTTATATTTTTGTCATATATCTCAAAATTATCATATTTTATTAATTAGCTATTTAAAAGCAATTTTATATTTATTCACGATTTAGTGATAATACTAATAAAATTTATTGATTATTGAGACGGAGAGACTAGTTATATATCATGACACTCATTAAATAGTAGTGAGTAGTAGTTATTTCCTCCGTTTTAAAATATTTATCGTGTTTTCCATTTATACATTTCTTAATAAAATATTAATTAAAAGAGGTGCTTGACTATTTTCTTCTTATTTATGTCTTAAGATATAGTACTAATCTCTCTTTATTAAATATTTATTCTATTTATATGTCATAATTAAGGTATTACTAATCTTCAAGAGTAATTACTACTAAGAGTAAAAAAAAATTAATGAATTTTGTCTTGAACTTGTAAAATAACAAGTACTCCCTCAGTCCATTAATTAGAGAATTAACTTGCCACAAACCTTTAATTACCAATAAATAAAATGATAATTTTACTGTATCAATTTTTAAATATAATCCAATTTAATAGTTAATAATAAGAATAAATAAGAAATTAAGTTAAAAATCATCTCTTGATTTTTAAAACTAAATAAATAAAAATAATCATCTATTTTTGACATAATTGACAATAAAAATAAACTAAAGAAATATTTTAAGATAGAGTTTTTAGTAAATACAAAAAGTATTTTGACGAAGAATACTTATGCCTAAAATATGAGCACATAAGTAGGTCGTTTGAAAAGAACATTTTTTTTTTCATAATTAATGTAATAAAGATAGATCTATAAAAGTAAGAGTAATAACTCTAGAGACTTAGTTATATAATTTATCGAATTTATTTTGAATAAAGTACTTTGGATAGACAATAAAATATGGATCAAGAATATATAGTGACATAGTATAATCCTAAATCCTATAAAATGATAGAGCTCCCTTAATTATCTTATTTTGTCGTTTGGTAAGGTATATAAAAATAATATTAAATAAAGTGTATTAGTAATATTTATAGTAGTAATGATTATATTAGTTATATTTGTATTAATTATATCCTTAATTATATATAGATTATTTCTTATATATTATTTGGTTTGATATATTAAAAATAACATTATAAAAATATTTATTTATAAAAATATCTTCCACAGTTATGATGGAAAAATGTAAAGGAAATTTTGAAGGGTAATTGTGCATTTAACCATGCTAATGCATGTATTAAATCTCTTTACATTATTAATACCTATAAATTTATGGACCGGGATATAATACACTCCTCGATACATAAGAGAGTGTATAACTAATGAACATAGCATGAAAAATATATCAAACAAAGTACTACTAATACACAAAATTATACATACTTTAATTTTGTTAATACACTCAACCAAATGACCCCTTAATTAGTTTCTTGATACTTTATGGATAGAACTTTTTAATGTACTCTAAAATAAATCAATTTTTTTTAATAACTTCTAAAAATAAATTTTATAAGTAATAAATAATTCAAGAGTAATTAGTCTAAAATTATTATTTTTTAATTAAAAAAATATCACGTTTCTTTCAAAAATTACCTTACATGTATTCTTTACCTCTCCCGATCTGATCCAAATGAAAACAACTTAATTCCTCTTCTTCTCAGTCATAAAATAAGCTTGGGTCAGATTTGAATAAAAGAGGAATTGTGATTTTTTTTAAATTGGGTTAAGTTTGAATGGATAAAGAAAATAGAAAAAATGACATAAATAGTCTCTTAACTATAGGAGTAGGTCTAAAATAATTCCTTAACTATACACTTAACGGATTTAGTCCTTTAACTATTCAAAAACTTATCAGCTTTGGTTCCTTAACTATTCACTTACCGGTTTTAGTCCCTTAACTATAAACTTACCGATTTTAGTTCTTTAAGTATTCAAAAACTTATCAGGTTTGGACTTTGTCCATTTTTTAAATACAAATAGCTTAGGTTTATATTAACGAAAATCTTCGTGAGATTAAATCTTTAACCCATTTTTTAAGTTGTTTCTCTATCCCCGCCTTTTTTCAAACTACTCTTATGAAAAGAACAATAACGTCAACGATTAAAAATAAAATTAATGAGAAAAGAAGATACAAGTCCTAATTTTATTCAAATGGAGGATAAAATTAAGCATATAATTGTTGTTAATGACTTGAATCCGTACTTGAATATGCTAATCAATGCGAATTTTATTTAATTTACTCAAATTTCTTTACGTAAAATAAAATGAATAGAATAATAAAATTGATCTATTTAAAAAAAAATGAAAAAAATTACAAATCTACCATTTTATAAATTTCAATTTCTGAAAAATTAAACAAATTCCGTTCGATGAAGTCGTTGGAGTACAAACTTTGGATTTAACGGGTAATAATTTTTTTTCTTTTTATAATAAAATTTAGCATATTCAAGTCATTTGTAGCAATAATATGCTTCATTTTATCCTCCATTGAATAAAATTATGACTTATATTTTCTTTCCTCGTGAATTTTATTTTAAATCGTTGAGGTTAAGGTTCTTCATATAAGGTTAATTTGAATAAAAAGTAGCAGAGAGAGAGAAACAACAGAAAAAATTGCTAAAGGATTTAATTTCTCGAGGCATGGATTCCGTTAATATAAACCTAAGCTATTTGTATTAAAAAAAAATGGAAAACTAAACCTGATAAGTTTTTGAATACTTAAAGGACTAAAATCGGTAAGTTTATAGTTAAGGGACTAAAATCGGTAAGTGTATAGCTAAGGAACCAAAGCTGATAAGTTTTTGAATAGTTAAAGGACTAAATCCGTTAAGTGTATAGTTAAGGGACCATTTTAGACCTACTCCTATAGTTAAGGGACTATTTATGTCATTTTGTAATATTTTTTAAATTAAAAAACTGATTTTAGGATATATTTTTTATTCAATCTATTAACAAAAAAGATAAATTAATATGCATAATTTGTTAAACGACGAGAGTAAACATGCACTATTTGTTAAACGACGATGATATACACAATAGTAGTGTCATAATTTTCACTAAGAGGATTCAAAATATGTAAAACGGAAAAGGGTCAAAAATACCTCTGAACTATATGAAAAAGTTTAAAAATACCTTTCATTCATCTTTTGGTCTAAAAATACCCTTCTACTCATCTTTTAGACTAAAGATACCCTTCATTCACCTTTTTGGCTCACATATACTCTTAAAACTAACAACCCTCTCTTTATTTTTATTTTTTTTTAAAGTTTATTTTGAGTTCATGAAGAAGGATATTTTGACTTGAATAAATTATGAAAAAGAATAGAATTTTTTAAATTATTGTATTTCTCGTAGTTTTTTCCTTTTTAAATATAATTTGTTTGGGGTCATGAAACATGCATATTATTTTAGCTTGGATAAATTATAAGAAAAAATCCAAAAAATCTTTTTTCTAAAATATAAGAACCAGCAGATAGGTGGCATGTTAACACACTTCTGATCAAATTTAATTATGTAATTAATTTTCACTACCTACAAACTACACCCTCAGGCTGCTATTTTTTTTCTTCGAGTACTTTATTTTAGTTTAACCTATTTTGGAGAAGGGGAAAGTATCTTAACCTCTTCATCAATGCTTCGCAAGTAATATTTCTTATTTTTTTTATTTTCTAACAGTGGAAATAATTTTATTGTACAATTCATTTGAAAAAAAAGAAAAAAATATACATGTGATGAATATATGAACCATATAACATACACAGACATAAAAAAAGCATAAAATATTCGATAAATAATATAGATATTTTTTTAAAAAGTTAAAGATTATTTTTCATAACTTATTCAAGTTAAAACAATGTATCTATTTCATGACCCCCAAAAAATTATTTTAAGAAACCCTACAACAAATACAAAATACTACTACAGTGGTTTTTAAAAAAAGTTATTAAATTTTTTTCTTATAATTTATCCAAGTCAAAACAATATCCTTCTTCATCAATCAATAACAAATTTGAAAAATAAAAAATAATACAAAAATCTATTAGATTTTTTTTAAAAATAAATAATAAAAATTGGAGTTCTTTTGACTTGGATAAATTATGGAGAAAATCTAGATGAGGTGAGGTTTTTGTTTCATCCATTAAGAAAATGACACATAATAAATATTTTTTTAAAACAAAATAAAGAGATGGTAGTTAGTTTTAAGAGTATATGTGAGCCAAAAAGATGAATGGAATGGTATCTTAAGACCAAAAGATGAGTAGAAGCAGTGTTTTAAAAGACTCTATTGGGACTCGCCCTGGGACAGGGCTCTAGCAAAACGCCCCGAGACTCAAGTGTGGAGCTTAGTTCTATAAGACTTACGCCCCAAGCGCCCGATTGTACGCCCTAAGCACGCCCAACGCCCAACGCTCGGGGCTCACCTAACAGACTTGCACAAACTATGTATTAAAATATTTAGTTAACATTGTTGACCCTCATAATTCTTGAATAAATGAATGAAACTTAATAATTTTTTAATCTGTAGAGATAAGAAGATTGAGAGTAACTCAAATGACAAGTTGTAGTGTCGCAACTTTACTATTTCGTAACACTGTGAAGGTGATTATATATTACGTAACATTTATTTTAAAAATACGCAGCGAAATTTTATTTTTCACTTATTATTGGTCTTCATCGTTTTGCCATATGTCTCAAAATTATCATATTTTATTTAGCTATTTGAAAGTAATTTTATTTATATTCATGATGGGGTCATCTTTTTATTATAATACTGGTAAGTTTTATTGATTATTTTCTTTTAGAGAGGTAAATTGTATAGTATGATAGAAATATTTTTTTAGAAATAATGATTCTTTTATTATTAGAAAGTTAATATGTTAGATTATTTATACTTGTATAATCATGTTAGAAGTTTTATTTTCTATGAGTTTCTTTAATCATGTTTGTAGTTATTTCAAACTATTGATGTATTTTTATAATTTTGTGTCATTACATTATTATACTATATTGTAAATTAAAAATTTAAAGATCCGTAGGGATTACGCCCCTCGTCTCAAGGATTATGCCTCGCCCTATACTAAGTAAAATGTCCCGCCTCATGCCTCCGCCTTTTAAAACACTGAGTAGAAGGGCATTTTTAGACTCAAAGATGGATGAAGGATATTTTTAAAACTTTTCCTATCGTTAAGAGGTATTTTTGGCCCTTTTCCGTATGTAAAAATAAACACATAAAAAATTGATGAATATATATATATATATATATATATAATCCTATATAAACATTATAATTTTTCAACAAAAGATATTTGGAGGACCCTGTAACATCTCGCTAATTGAAAGAACTAAAAAGAGTTAAAATTGAAAATAGTCATTTTAGGAAAGAATGAAATATCTAAAAATTTGTCAAGTTATGTTAAGTTTGAGTTTTTGGTCAACTTAAAACAACCATAACTCCTAACTCAGGATGAGTTAGGTGTGCTTCCAGATACCCTAGGAAAGATCTTGGAATTATCTTTCCAACGCCGCCAAGTTTGTGCGATTCCGAGTTCGTATGAGTGAGATATGCCCATTGGAAGTTGGGATGTTCAAATAAGGAAAGTGTAATCCGGATTTTGGAAGGGCGTTTTAGTCTTTTCCTTACCCAATTTTTTATTTCGTTTTTGATAATTAAGTTAGGGTCTAATCAGAATTAGATCAGTTTACGCTTTTACCAAAACAAGTTAGGATTTTGAGAGAAGAAAGAAGAAGAGGAGAAAAGAGGAGAAGGAGCAAGAATCGTCAAGATCTTCAAGAATCGCTTGTGGATTTCGTCAAGGGGTGATCCCTACGAGGTATGTG